>JAAAKG020005114.1:0-21498 GCA_010014905.2 Druon quercuslanigerum | reverse complement strand
CGCATAGAACCAGATTTAAAACCAGACACAAATACCGTATAAAAATCCAGATAGATGCGAAGAAATTCCGAATCCTACCAGTCTCTATCGGATCCTATCTGTCATTTTAATCAACCGAACAACTTCCGCATAGAGCCACATTTAAAACCAGACACAAATACCGTATAAGTATCCGGATAGAATCCAATGAAAACCGTATAGGGCTTTACAGGACACCGAAAATATTTCGTATACAACCGGATAAAAAACCAGATAGAAAAAATTGTATACACCGACCAAGCTCCGCATAGAACCAGATTTAAAACCAGACACAAATACCGTATAAAAATCCAGATAGATGCGAAGAAATTTCGAATCCTATCCGTCTCTATCTGATCCTATCCGTCATTTTAAGCAGGGCTATCTTTCTCTGTCGGCAATCATGCAATCTATATTACCCACAGACCCGTAGAAGTTCGAAGTTGACTACTCGTTGCGCTGGTGCTGCTCTGAAACAGCTGATGCATATCTCAGACAAAATTTATTTGCATTTCAAGTGCAAACATTACATTCTGCATTATTTATATATAATATTCGTGAGCGATTTTTGTTGTTTTGACCCAATTTGATAAATATAAACCTCATAACTAGCCCTTTTAAAAACATTGAAAACTGCTTGCAGGGTTTTATAACACAGTCGGTATCTCTCCAAATTAGTAATTAAAAAAAAAACCTTTTCACAAATCTACATATTTAGGACCAGAGACATCTTTCTTCGTGCCTTCTATATAGTTTGGAAAATTTTTAACACGATATTTCATTCCGTGTAGACATAAGTTGGGAAAGAAAAGTACCGATATAGCTTCTAATTTTTATTCTCTTATAAATTTTTTATTCTCAAAAATTTGATCGGAACAAAGCAGACATGCACTTTATTGCCTCCTCTTTCATTTCCCCTCATTTCCTTCAGACGTAAGTTGGGAAAGAAAAATTGAGGACCAGCTTTGGTCACGTAACCCTCTCGTCACATAGCCTTAACATTAATTAAAACCTCTAAAAAAATAACCTGTACTATTTCCCCCCATAGGAATTGCAATGGTGCACAAACATTTCGGAAATTCGAAACCTGATGTTTTTCGACCACCCTAGTATACACTGAGCTCAAGTGACTTCACGTGAATTCAAATGACTCCATGTTAGAGACTTCAGCCAAAGTTGATATCGCTTCATCAGTTATTAACCCTTCGACTATCCTTTTCTACCTATTTGCGGACTTAACAAATGGCCGGGCATGATTTTTCGGTTTTATCTGGAATTACATAAATGTTTGATTAATTATCACACTCACTGCAGACTATGGGCTGTGAACAGACTTGTAAGGTCTCCGTACCTCCATCGGGATGAGTGATAATCGTGCGGAAAACCATACGACAACGAGTGGACTTCTTTTTACTGCGTCCTTGAAGAACACCAGCCTCTTGCGGAAACCTGTGCTCTACGTCGACGTTTCTTTCTTTGAGTATACCAACGCAGTCGCACGTAACGATCATATCTTTTGTAGGGTCCATGTCCACGTCTATGACTATCGTACCATCCACCTTCCTTTCAATGCAGGGTGTCGAGTTTTTTCCACTAACACGACATGCCTGGTAAAACATGTGCGGCGCAACACGACCTAGGTCGGTGCCGATGAATACCTGAAGAGTGGCGGGTTTGTCGTAGCCCACCAGGCGAACGATCGGGAATCCATTTCCGGTTCGATCCTTCACTGCTCCACGAGATCCTTCAGTCTGGTACCGCGCTCTGTGTTGCTGCTCTGGTTGGCAGATTATTTGAAGCTGCGCCTTCCCATCTCTGGATACACTACCTGCACAAAATAAACGAGCAAAATTGTAAGGATTCATGTTTATATATTAAATCGAAAGGTTTATTTTTTAAATAAAACTTGTCATTGTAGAATAACATTATTTGTTAAAAATTAAAGCTCTATATCTTAATACCAGTGCCCTCGAAAAACGGTTTCGCAGGCTACGGAAATGGCTGCAATCGAGTTGCGGTCCACGGTCAGAAAACACTTCATTTGGAATCCTCAGTCACTTTAGGTTGGAGAAGTTGCGTTCCGAGCTCTCTTGCCCGCCCGTGCGACAAACTCAGGGTAGTTGATACGGGGGGAATTTTTTCAATAGGTACGAAATACGGCCTGGAAAATTTGATCGTTTTCCACGGGTACTAATTCCGGCTTTATAAAGTGAATAAAGATAACACTGAACGATGGCCTTGTTGTAAAAGAACACGTAAATCTTTTATTAAACTCAAGGCTAAACGAGTGCTTATATGAAAATAAAAAGCAAGGGAAAAAAGAGAAAAGCAAATATAGAAAAAGAGCAATCTCTTATTGATGAAATGTTTGTGTTAGAAGTAGGTTTCATAACTAGATTAGAGTTTATTCGTAAACTTTCGCGCATGATTATGCAGTGAAGTTTTGCATTAATTAGTGCTAAATAGTTCACAGTACATGTCTGTAGTACTAAGGCTATACGGTATCACATGATTGTACTGCGCAGTTTTAAGCATAGCAGAAGTCGACACCGCAGCCTCATGTTCTACATAAGTTTACTGCGCAGACCATTTACAGCTGAAATCTACAGCGCAGTCCACCGCCACTAACCCACCTCTTCAATCCTCTCGCCAAACTAACTTAGAATTCATTTAAATTACTTTGGCTGTGTAATTGAGATAAATTAGTAATTGGACCTTATGTATCTGGCAAAAAATACAAATGAAATGAGAGTAATTTAGGTCAATTGAGGGTCCGGATTCGATAACCCCTTATAGAATTTTTCGCATGAGAGTGGGGATGCCCCTGAGCGTCGATTAAACTAAAGCGGTTAGAGGCCTCCCCACTCCTAGGCGACCAATTCTATACGGGTTATAGAATCCGGATTACATTTTTCGCCAATTAAAGCCCAGCTTTGGTGAGGGCTTCAATACCTCTAAATTATTATTATGATACCATTTAGGAAGGGAGTGATGTGAGGAAGACTCTAGAAATCACCGCAAGTGAAGAACACCACAAAGTCGTCATGTGAGGTTCCCCACTTAGGTCCATTAATATCCAAGGTCTTTAGCTTCAGGTGTCATTCACTTTACTCGCACTTTTTTATTAACTACTTGCCGCCATACTTTTCTGTCCTATCATACTTTTCTAGTTTCTTTCACGTCCATGCATTTTTTCATGTAAGCTCTCGCGTTTATGTGGCTTCTTATGTCTCTTCTAACTAGTCTCATTCACACATTCTAATCATTCTTTCCGCGGTCTGCCTCTGGGCACACTAACTATAGAGATCCGTATCGTTGCACACCGGCCAATTAAAAATATTCTTAATTATCCTTAAAAAAATTTATACAGATATTTGGCTAAAAACCAGCAGAGGGTATCGAAAATTTGATGAAGTGTAAAAAAGTGCTGAAGATTGTTCTCAGACGTTTGCTGCAAAAAATAGCGTGTGATACACGTGAGCACGGACAACTGCTTTGTTTGCCTTTAGCCAAATATTTCGCACTTGTCTACGTTTTTACACTCTCTTCGCTCGTGCACTAACCCCCGACTCGTGCTTCGTGCCTTCGGCTTATGCTGCAAGTCTCGCAAATCATCTAATTTGTCCACTTGTACGGCAAGTAGCGATTCTGGTCTATCAATGAGTATTCCCTCTACACCACATCCTTTACGAATTTACTAGTTTCACCCTGCTTCAATTAGCGTTTTTTCGCATATGTTCCTCAAAAATCGTTAACCAATCATGTTTAATTTTCTCCTATTCCTGTCTTGGAAAGTCAAGGACTCGCCACCATACACGTAAGGGAACGTTCACAAAACACGTAGTGAATTTTTCAGCGAATTTCTAGCCCCCCCCCCCTGTAGTCTGCCGTAGTATTTTTACAAAAAGCCCCCCCCTCCTCATACAGCCACGTGTTTTTATTACCATTAAAAAATTTTCAATATACATATTCGAATGCATGCGCAACATTTTTATTTTAATTAAAATTTATACATTGTTCAATATAATATATATTTTTATCTTAAGATTACTTTTAACATATATTATTAATAATATACATATTTATAAACTTTCTAATCCGTCTGAAATCATAAATGGCTGAATTAGCCATTCGCACAAGTCGGTAAATATATATTTTATTAGTATTTCAAGCATCATAAAAACACGTGGTCTCTACCATTAGTCACCCCCCCCCCTCCTCACGTACTCATTAAGTGGCTTTTCAGGAGTCCCAAAATCCACCCCAAATCGATCACGTGTTTTATGAACGTTCCCTAAAATACAGTAGATGCAGGCATAGCATTATACTGTCGTTCGGGGTGACGAGATACGGAGATGACTGACTTCTAGGGTTATTTTCTTATACCTGACAATGGAAAAGTCGACCTGAACGACAGTGTCGCTTTCGTTTCTTTTTTTGTTCTAGACGGCGGTGCACATTTCCATTTTTACCTTTATTCATCATATTTTCACTTCTAGGTAGAATAACAATTACCACACTGTCTATAATTATTTTACCCCCTTTAGAACAGAACAATCCTTGTTTTATTTACGTTAATCTTTAAACCCAAACTATTTGCGCCAACATTCAGTGTGCTCAATATCCTTTGCAGACTTTCCTATGGTAATGGTAGATAAAAAGGACACACTATTTTAGCTTAAGAGGAGATGCTTTATTCTAAAACATTCGAATTTCTACAGTCGCAAAGGTTTTACAAAACCGATTATCTATTTCCTTGCCATGTAATCCTTCGATCGTTAAAGAGCAGAGGGCATGGGTAATAATATCTGTTTCTATACACTATCGGCGGACTTGTTACCAAAGATACAATTCAAACCACTACAACCGCACAGGCTGTAGAGATACCAATGAACTATTTCCTTGCCTTCTTATCCATTGATCGCTGAAGAGAAAAGTGTATAGATAAGTACGCCCTCTTCCCTAACGACACAATTCCCTGATGCCAGACAAGCTACTACGACCGCACAGACTGTAGGCAAACCATTGAATCATTTCCTTGCCTTATCAGCCTTTGACCGCAATAGAGGGAAGCGTATAGATAAGCAGGCCTTTTCCCCTACCCTTTCAGCGGAGTTGGTACTAAACGATACAGAGAACAAAATTATAAGAAAATTTGGTAAAAAAATAATCCGCTATCTTTAATAGGTTCCAAGTTATGGTACATTGAAAAGACCCCAATTTTTCCGTCTTTCATCGAAAAATCGCGAAGTTTCAAAAAAATTACTTTAAGAAAAAGGATTCCACATATAAATGATAGTAGACTCAAATTGCTGTGATTCCAAAAAAAGAACAATGTTCTAGCTCTAATAGGTCATAAGTTATGACCGCTCGAAGTTGACCATTTTTGCCTGTTTTTAGTTGCGAAAAAGTGAAGTTTAGCTTTTTCAATAAAAATCGTGTCAGGTTTAGTTTGCGTTGATGATGCTAGATTAGTTTAATTAGTTTGCCAGATCAGTCCTATTGGTTTAGGAATGGCGAGGTTTCAAAAATTCCATTTGTTTGGGCATTTTTGACCAAAAACGGAAGTTTTGTTTTTTGAACATACCTCGTTTCCTGCAATTCCCAACAAAAAATTCATGTAAAAGTAAAGTCAACTTAGCGACAGTTAAAAAAAAGTGTCCTAGCGCTAATAGGTCAGGACATTTTCGTCCTAAGTAAGTGTGTACAATTCATTGTTAGTGCATAATACGTCTTTTGCCATTGATAAACGAATAATTGTTTAAAAAGTATCTTGTCTTAACCACTTTTTTGTACTTTTTTAGTAGTGTGTGATACCGCGGTTATAGGAAGAATTTCTGGTGATGCATGGTAGAATGATGAAATTCAGTCTGCCCAAAAAGCAAAGAAAGAAGCGTACAGGAGAACTTTGAACATGGCAGTTCTTAGCGATGAGGAAAGAAATAGACGTAAAAATGATTACAGATACGAATATAGGATACTCAAATGACTAATTAAGGAAAGTTAAGGTAAAATTAGAGCAGAAGAAGATAAGAAAATACAAAACCACTTTGAAGGAAGCAAGAAACTACTTTATAAAGCAATGAAGGGAAGTAAAATTACAGAATTTGTCAACATGAGAAATAGTAAAGGGGAAATTCAATATGGGGCAGACGGGATTATAGACGCTTTCACAGTACCGTAAGTAAAATATACTCAAAAATACATATTAGTAGGGTAATGAAAATAACAGAAGAAAGGATTTTGGAAGTCCAAAGTGGGTTTATGCCAGAAAGGTCATGTACGGATCAAATATTTAGCTTAAGGCAAATCACAGAAAAAAGTTTGAGAGTCGGCAAAAAAGTTTTCTGTGAACTTTTTGACATAGAAAAAGCTTTCGACAATGTAGACAGAAGTAAACTATGGAAAGTCCTGAAAGAGTACGGAGTAAATGGGTGGCTCATACAAGCTATAAGAACAATATATACGGGTAGCAAAGCGAGTGTAAGGGTAAATGGGAAATTGAGTGACGGGTTCGACATTATGCAAGGCGTTAGACAAGGGTGCCTTATGTCTTCATCGCTATTTATATTATTTATGGACAAGTGTTTAAGAATGGCTTCTTTCGACGAAGAAGGTGTTGATATCGAAACAGTAAGAGTATGTGGGTTAACGTTCGCAGACGATAAGGTTGTTATAACAGAGTCAATCGAAGACTTGCAAAGAATGTTGAATAAACTGAATGCAAGCATGAAGAGATATGCAACATTGTATTAAATGATGAAAGAATTGAACAAGTTGATAAATTCGTATACCGCGGTAGATTATTTACTAGGGACGGGAAGATCGATGAGGATTTAAACGCATAAAGGAAGGTAAGAAGGTTATTGGTAGAGCATGTGCCCTTATCAGAAGTAACAATATATCAAATAAGGTTAAAATGGTAATACATAATTCTATATTTTTACCGACTGCAATATGCGACAGGGAGACATGGACCTATCAAAAAAAAGATAACAGTAAAATTAACGCGATTGACATAAGATTCTTGCGCATAATATGCGGAAAACTCTGATGGACAAAGTGGCCAATGAGATAATCTTTAAGGAGTGTGGTGCGGAAGAGATGCTAGTTGAGACATGGGAAAGAAATCGGTTAAGGTGGTTCGGGCATGTTGAGAAAACGAAGAATGAGCAACTAACGAAACAAGTGTAGCAGGGTAAAGTAAATGGCAGCGTGTCCAGAGGCACACCGCGGAAAGAATGGTTAGAATGTTTGAATGATACCCTAGTTAGAAGGGACATAAGAAGCCATAGAAACACGAGAGCCTGCATGAAAAAATGCATGGACGTTGAAGAAGCTAGAAAGCTAGAAGTATGCTAGGACCGAAAAGTATGGCGGAAAATAGTTAATAAGAAGAGTGTGAGTAGAGTGAATGACGCCTGTAACAGAAGACCTTGTATACTAATGGACCCAAGTGGGGAACCTCGCACGACGACTTCGTGAGGATCTTCACTTGGGGTGATTGCTAGAGAGATTGATCCGCAACCTGGGTAGAAGAAGTGTTGTCGAATGAACGTGTTATTTAAATAAATAAGACGAGAATTCTAGATAAATCTAAAAATTCCATAACCCCGTCCTCACACTACTCCCTTCCCCACCGACTGAGTCACGCCTACCCCGAAAGGGAAACGGCTCCTTGTTTTAATAAAGTTTATAACGATTTTTATATTATTTAATTATGTTTTTCGATATAAGGCAATTAATGAATCTTGCCTTAATTCATATTATTATACATATAATTGTTTATTAATAATAAATTTTTATGTGCAATACATTATGTTAAAATTTTAAATGTTGTCACAGGCTTAAGATGGTTATTGCCCAAGATGTCGGAATCATTTGTTGGTTAGTTGGATTATATATTTTTTTGAATAGTTCACACGGGGTCATCCCGTCATATATCATCAGTCACGGACGCATTGTTATAATGCAATCAAGTGATCTGATGAAAGCAGCGTGCCCCCGACATATTGGGCAAAGCCTGATTTTTATCCCATTATTGACGGACTGGGTTGCAATCAAGTGCACGATGGGGGGACCTACAGCTTAAGGTGTGTTCCGAACCACCAAAATCTCGGTAAAGGTACATAGAAAAATTTTCAGAGGTGCCGGCTCAGGGATCGAACCCGGGACCTATGAGGTGAAGTCCGAGCGTCTAACCAACTGAGCCACCGAGTCTCTTCGGCATCCCTTATTATTATTTTATTTAAAACTCTTACTCGGGCGAACCCGGTTATACACCACAGCCACGGACTAAGTCAAGTGACTGATGAAATCAGGATGTTATTAGGTAATCTAATACGATGCTTGAAACCTCCTGTGGTGATGCTGTAGGTATGAAATTACGAGCGGCCGCGAGCGTTGGAGGTGACAACAGTTACCCCTGGATGCTTTCTTAGAGCTACCATCTGCCCTTCCACAGGTTTTTAGTCGCTTGCTTCCTGATGGTCAAGAAAGTTTCTTACAATGCGACAGGTGTTTAATAAAACCGCCTTCTGAGCTGTTACCAATACCCTACTGTTTCCTAAATGTTCAAGATGTTCAGTGCATCTTGCGCGTACAATGCCTGTAGCCGAAATCACAATGGGATGAATAGATGCATGATTCACATTCCTCCAAATGGTCTTTACTTCATGCCTTAACTCGCTATACTTGTAAATCTTGGTTGTATAGGTTGATTGCAAATTTCGGTTAAGTGGATAAGCAATGTCGATGATGTAGACTCTGCAACCTTTCTTTTCTCGCATCACGATGTCAGGTCGATTGGCCCGGATGTAATGATCCGTTTGGATAGTAACATCCCAATGAAATATGTAATCTTCGCTTTCTAAAACGGACTTTGGAATGTATCTATACAAAGACGTCCACTCTTTTAAGAGTCCTAGGTTAAGGGCAAGTTGTTGATGTATAATACCCGCTACATCATTATGTCTGAGCGCATATTCTCTCTGAGCCATTACGCGACAGCCGCTAATAATGTGCTCTATAGATTCGTTAGTATCTCCACATAATCGGCACCGGTAAACCACGTCTTGATGTAACACGTGTTTGCGATAATTCCTGGTGTTGACAACCTTGTCCTGTATAGAAATGACGAATCCTTCCGTCTATGAATACAGAACACCCTTTCTTAGCCAAATATTGGATGCATCACTATCTACTTCTTGTTGATCTAACATTTTGGGCTGCTCGCCGTGGATATCCTTCTGCCTCCATTGTTCTTCTAATTCCTCCATGGTTTCTGCCCTGATATTCGAGGCCTCATCTGAGGACAAATTCAAGGGCGTGTAGTCAAGATCCGCTTTACAAATGGTGCTGTAAAGCGCAACAATTCGTTTGCAGTTAAAATAGTCTCGCAACTGTATAACTTGTGACACACAGTTTTTTGACATCTACAACACCCCTGCCCCGAACCCATAAGACATGCTGTTTAGTGTTTTGCTCAATGGGTTCAACGCTAAAGTGAACCATAGTGCACTGAAGGAGTCTCCTTGAAATATACTCGTCTTAATGCGTGTTGATCTTGTTATCCTTGGTTGTCCATGATCAAAATACTTGATTCTTGTACCACAGAGCCTCATTGAATGACTTACAAAGTCAACAACAATCTTGTAAAGTTTTAATACTTCAAGCAAATAGTCATGGGTCACGGAAGGAGAAGCTTGCTTGTAGTCAATGTATGCCATGTGTAAATTCCTTTCATACTTACAAGCTTGAGTCATGGCAATAACGTCTATACTAGTGACTAGATCTTAACAGCCTCGCGAGTTTTTACAGAATCCTTTTTGTTGTTCTGTAAGGATTTCATTCTCGCCGCAATGAGAATATACCTTATCTGCAATGATAGCTGTAAGAAATTTATAAATTGTTGGAAGACAAGCTATCGGTCGAAATTCAGATGTATTTTGAGCATCTGGTTTTTAGGTATCATATACGTAGTACCCTGGAGCATGAAGCCTGGCATAAGATCGGGATGTTCAATCATGTTCTGAAAACACCATGCCAAAGCATGATGCACACCTCAAACACCCGACCAGTAATTAGTCATATCTTCCAATTGTGGGACTTCGGTGTCTTTCTGGGTATTTTCCTGTATCAACGCAGTCTGGCAGAAAGAATATAAAGTCTTTGCCGTTGGAAATCCATAATCTCATCCAATATTGATGGTGTTAATGTCTCGATGTGCCGAGGGTGGATGATTTTAGTAACATGGTTTATCAGCTTTCTGGTTCTATTTCCTTTTTTATATTGAGTTAATCGACCCAATTTGCACCTTACTTTGCTGACATCCATATCCAACCTGATCTTCCATGGTGGATCTAGATTCCTTGCTGGAGCAAAAATTGCATTTCCAGACCTAGTTCTGCGGCCCAACGTTCTAGCGTATGCCACAGCTGTACAGTATATAAGAGTTTGCACCTCCATCGCAGTTTCTGTTACGTTCAAATGCGTAGGTAAACCCTTGTTGTTGAGGTTTTCTATTAGTACACGCAAATCATGTGTGATGTTCATTTTGGGCAGAGAATGCCTTAGTGTTGATTCTACATGTCTGAACTCTAGTAAAGCACGCACGAAATTTCTTTTAAGGTGCTGTAGTTCAGACATGGAGGCTGGAAATCTGCTTTCGTAGCCGAAGGAAGAAACCTTCGACTTCTCGAGAAAATTCTCACCAATCATCAGCACCACGAGATTCATATCACACCGAGACTGGTGCTTCAGCTTAAAAATGCTCCGTTTTAGGAGCATTTTCAAGCAGATCAAAATCTCATTTTTAATATTACTGTTCTCATTTAACTTTAAAAATATACAAAAAACAATAGTCACTTTCCAGTTTGATTTCTTGATGCATTTTTAATCCAAAAAGACAAATTTTCAATAAAATACATAAATTTTCAATGAAGTAGTTAAATTAAAATCTAAAAACGATATTTTTTCAAACAAAAATGTAATAGCTAAACTTTCACACTCGAACATCACTTTTCCATAAAGATGAATGTTCAACAGACATGATTAATTTTTTCCCAAAAAGATGACTTATCAACAACATAAATTAATTTTTAATAACAAGTTAAAATTTCAAACAAAAAGGTTAATTTTTTAAAAAGATGATTAATGTTCTACCAAAAAGGCGAATTTTCAACCAAATTGTTTAATATTGAAATCAGAGAGTCAAATTATCTATATTCCAGCTGAATTTTCAAGAATATAATATGATTTTTCAATACGAAGTTAATTTTCTACCAAATAATTAAATTTTAATATAATTTGGAATTACTTATTTTTAAATATTTCGATTTAATTTAATTAACATTTTTATTTAAAAAATTTTTGTTGTCCTGAGGGTTTCACGTCTAAATCTCCCTAGTCACCTCGTAACTTTCAATATTCTTCCTTTGTCTTTCTCTTAATGCAACTTTCTCGGAAAGTTGTTGCAAAAAATAGCGTGTGATACACGTTCGCACAGGCAACTACTGACTCGTGTAATTTCAGCATTCGCCTTCAGCTCTTCGCACTCGTCTTCGTTTTCTAACCTTCGACTCGTGCTTCGAGCCTCCGGCTCATGCTGAAAAATATACACTCGATGGCAATCGCCTGTTTTGTGCACTTGTATCACAAATACCTATTACGTTTAAGGAGTTTAGCACATTTGCCATCGAAGTAGAAGCAATTTAAAACTCACGTCCTCTTATATACATTTCATCCGATCCAAACGATATGGCTTGGTCTCAATACTGTTCACTTTTTAAGAAGTGAATTCCTCACGAGTTTATCAGAGTTGTAGTTGAAGGTCATTCCCTGCATAAGCAAAATGGCTGAACATTCAGAAGACGCGTCAAGATGTTTAGAAGTGGTGGTATAAAGAATATTTAAACTAGTTAAATATTGGATACAAATAGAGCAACGGTGAGCACCAGATAAAGAAGGTTTCAATCGTGATCCTAGAAGAGGGCAACATACCACCAATGCAATGGTTACTGGTCGATTTACTGCAGCATTTCCTGGTTCAGATGGAATTGTAAGAATAGTTATTGAAAATGTGAATTTGAGGCCTTGTGACTAAAATTGATTTTTGTTTTCGACAAAATTATTTGTTTTTCTACTATCTCAAAATTGCATTGTGATTTTTGGATTCAGTGTTACAAATATGAGACACAGAGAGAGACCCAGGCACTATTTAGCTTTCGGTGTGGTTGTTATGCCTTCGCTTGGGGGTTATTCATTCGGAACCATCCTTGGATAACTGTCCTCGACTGCTTATTAATTATTGTAACTATATTCAGCGTCAATTTAAAAGATCATTTAAACTCTAAAATCTTCAAAGCTGTTAGCAGCCGAACGGCAATCGAAGATCTGGTTTCGAATCCCAGCAGAGCAAACGAAGATTGTTTTTCACAAAAAATTTGTTTCAACAAATGTGAAAACAAACATTTAAAGAACTATATAAAAGTTTTACAATTATTGGGAACATCAAGATTACTGGGACATTTAGCTTAGTTTCAATTGAAAATAATGCGAAATTTAAAAATAAAAAATCTAAAAAATTAGGCAAATATTTAAATAGCTCAAAGTTGGCCGAATATAATGAAAAATTTGCCGGAAAACACTTCTTTTAGACTACAAAATTCTAGTAGTGCCCACAATCTTCACGGAATTGGCAGAATCAAAAAAGTAACGATAAAACAAATAATTATAACGTTGAATTTTTTGTACAAATTATGTACAGTATGTTTACTTTCGCCATTTGGCTATTCCAACCTAAATTATTTAAATATATATTTTTGTCTAAGGGGGGTAAAATCTTATGAACTCTTTCGACACCTTTGAAGTCTTTGTGAATCTTTGAAATCTTTTGAAAACTTTAGAAATATTTAAATATCTTTTAATCTGTTGTACACTCAAAAGTCGATTTATTAATCAGCGGTCTGAAATGTGAAAGTTTAGCTTCTTATATGAATTCATGATGACAATTTTCCTTGGAATGAATTCAAGAAATTGTACCCCAAGCATATTTCAATTTTCAACAAATGTTTATTAAAGAAATTTAAAAAAGATACTTTTTATACTAATTATTTACAAAAAATTATACAACATAATTGTAATTTGCATATCTGGACGAGTTGTATGCTTTTAAAAAGTGTTAGTAACAAAAAGGGTCTCTTAAGGTCGCACTTCATGAAAATTCTTCCAAATTAAAAAAGCTTAAACTGAAGCTTTTATAATTTAGCTGTAATTCTACCAAATATTAACAAATAAGGCCACCTTATACTTATAATAATTATTAAAATTACAAATAAATCTATTTCTTTTTGTTTGATGAAATCACAGCCGACAGTAAAAGGTTGAATTATTAAAAAACTTAATTTGGTTTTACTTATAAACATTTAGGAACATAAAAACGTTCATTCATGCCTTTTATTTAATTTCATAAGAAGCTTATTGGCAGATGTTAAAATTTGGAAAATTCAAAGATTCAGATAAATTGATTACGAATGGGGACAGCAGAAATCTTGAATTAGGAACTCATCTGCGTATGCTTTTCTTACAGAAAAGTGACTTCTCAAGCTTACGCAAACTAATTGGCGACATCACATTCTCTTCAGAAGTTACATAAATCATAAACTGTCTCTAAGTAAATAAAATTTCAACTGGAGATGAGGGATATTAAAAAAAAGTACGAATCTCTGATCATAATGCAGATTTATACGTAATATTAATGTATAGGCTTACTAAAATATGTATTTTCTGTTCACAGTTTTTTTAATGATGCATACTTAAAGAGATATGTGAAGAAAATTATAATAAGTAAGCGTTATGGTCCATTCCACTTACCGGAAGGTCTTTTCAATATGCATTTAAATTATGTTTATGTTCTGTGAAACTATAAGAATTCGCAATGAGCGACCTTTCAGTATTATCCGATTTACTTCTCCTTCCACGCAGTTTATTTTTAACCCAAAAGGAACAAAGAAATCGAAAATGCAAGTTAAGATTCGTACTTTTTTTAACGTCCCTCATGAAGATTGATTTAGAAAATATTATAATTCGAAGTGAAGGAAGAATGTGAGATAAATTAGACAAAAATATTATGTGCAAACTTGTATGTACCCACTTAACAAATGAATGGTGAAGTGATACATACTAAGTTGAGAACTGAGGGTAACCGGACCTTGATGGCTGATGGGAGCCCTTTTGGTGAGTACACCCATGGCTGGACGTGGTCTGGTGATCCCCACAATTCTGCCGATGGTACCGGCTCCATTACCCGTACGTGAGATTGAGGTTCCGATGCTGTTTGCACTGTTCCTCACGGAAATCTTGTTCTCAGGAGTCGAACCCTGGGCTACTTCAGGAAATGCAAAGTTAGCATCTTCAGACTCCAATTTAATATCCATTTTCCTCCTCTTTGAATCCTCCTCCCCGACACCGTTCCAGACCTGTTAAGCAATTGATTGGAATCAGCTGGAGGTACGATGCTTGATTTAACATTCAATAAATAATTCGCGCAAGTACCTATATCGCCGAGTTCAACCAACGTTGAACCGGCAATCCTCTCAGTCCTACAAATTAACTCTACATATATGTAGAACCTCTTGCGAAATGCAATTACGCACATAGATAAGAACACGTTTGTCGGGAATGACTGATTGCACATTTTTAAAGTGTCTATATTAAGCTTTGCTCACAACCTGAATTTGCAATGTTTAAAATACTTTAAATAGCAAGGGAATATGGTAGAATTCAAGAAAAAAATTTCCAGTTATTTTACGGGTTTTCCACATTTTTCAAACATTTTTCCCGACCATTAAAAATATTTTAAAAGCAAGCTTTTAAAGCTGACAATTTTTACATTCTCATTCTAACGAGAAGGTATTGGTTTTATGTAGAAGTTCACTTTGTCCGTTTTCATCAAATTTCCACGTTTTGAGACCCCCTGAACCAGAAAAAAACGATTTTTACGAATGTGTCTGTCTGTGGTCTGTATTCTGTAGGCACGGTAACTTTCGAAAGACTGATCAGATTAGATTCTGCTTTGGCATTTCAAAATTCAAAAATTTTAAGTACGTTATCATGACAACTTTTTGCATTTTGTCAAAAAGTTGAAAATTAAAATTTTGATCATACAAAAAATAATTAAAAATTAACAATTCCATTTTGCGTTCAAACTATGCAAGATACGAAAAAATGAATTAACTAAAATTGCGCGCTCCGAAAACATTTACAAATTTGTAAATTATCACTTTGAGGACAGACTGTGGGTTGAGACTAACTCAATAGTTATTTAAAATTTAATAAATTAGGGAAATTAAGGAATTCAATATAGGGAGATAAAGAAAAGAGAATTAAGCCACGTTCCAAACACTTGGTGGTCCTGAAATGGACCGATTGTTTTGGTTAGATGCTGACAGTTGGTTACTTCTTTGATTAGATCATTCGTTTACTTAATTTTGTGATCGGTGGTGATGGAGTAATCACATGCATTACTATCACTCAGGATGACGCTTCGACGCCAGCGAGTTGTCCGAATCGTCCTCTTATGGACTCTCTTGCACGTGGTGGTAAGTGCAATGACGGATGCTAATGTAAAAGTATCCAGGAAGATCGGAAGTATCTACGTAATTTATTGTGGGAAGTCATCCTACGAGATTAGCCGTCATTATAGTAGATGGAGGGGTCGACTTCTGGGGGGAGAGGAACCATGACGGGCTACCGGGGTTGAGATCCGGGTAGGACAGATCCGCATTACGAGGATCGAAGGGCTTTGCGGGGGAGGTCCTAGGCAAGAGACTAATAGAGCGTGCACGACATTCGGGGGTAGTTTTGTCCGTTTTTAGTGACATGTGGATGGAAATGTCGAACTTGACTCACACTGACACCCTAGATTGGCTGTTAGGATTAAAGGGAGGTAGGACTCTTAGCGGCATGGTGATGGGTGCGCCTTGCCGCACGCGGTATGTAGCACCGACTTGAGAGAGGGATAACAGCTCGTATTCTAACAGAGGATTTCGCTCTGTAATGATATGGGGTTTCCATGGCGATATCGGGGCATGCAAATGTTAGAAAGGAGGGGGGTCCTAAAAGTAAGAAGACGAAGTAAGGTGAAAAAGTTATTATTTCGGGAACATCGACGTACAAGCTGGGGGACTTGTCGAGAATTGACTCTCGGTCTCGAAACACGCTATGATTAACGGTTGGCTCGGTGACCGCGCGCCACCCACAGCGCAATTGAGGGGGAGGGGGCATTGGTAACCGTCGCATCGCAAAACTTACGAGAGAGGATCTTTTTGGCAATGCGGCTGGTCACGGGTTTCTCGCGACTGGTGCGCTTTCACCAAACTGAAGTCTACAAGCGTGATCCACGATCGAAACCACGCTTGCGCTGTCAATTGTCGGCGTTACTTCAACATTTTTTACTGCGCGGAGATCAATCCACAGGCTCTTTCGTCGTCTGAGGCGTGCTAACTTCGCTGTGGAAAATAAGCTAAAATACAAAAATTACGCCTAAATACCAAAGAGAAAAATACTTACATCTTTACCGGTAGAAAACTTAAGACTAAAAACTATATATTATAGATACACAAAAAATTTAACGCCGAGGTCGGAGATCGTAACGTCGTTCTGGAGACGAAGAATCAGGTGTCGTGTTCGCTTCGCTCTCCTTCCTGGTGTCAGCATCCTAGGGCCGATTTAGTGGCCGCCCTTGATTCAGTTCCTGCTCCGAATGGTCTTTGTTGATCTGGAGCCTTTTCGGGGGCCGCTCTCGACGGAGTTCCTTGTTCGGAGGGTCTTGAATATTCTGGGGCCTTTTTCTTGGCCGCCCTCGACGTCATTTCTGGACCGGAGGATCTTTGTCGAAATTCTGGATCAACAGATCGGTCTCGGGCCTTTTCGGAGTCCGCTCTCTACGTTGTTCCTGGACCTCTGTGTCGTCGGTAGACTCGAAAGGCTAAGAGAGTCGTGGGTCCGGTGTGTAGTCGGGGTGCCTCACAAGGAAATGGGGAATTTTGCGGAATAGGGTCCTCGTTTTTGTCGACCTGGATATCTGGGGTATCCATTGGGGGCTTGGGTTTATTTGTGTTTGCTAAGAGTTTTTTGAGACCTGGATATTAGGGGTATCCATTGGGGGTCTAGAGTTTGTTCAGACCTGGATAGAAAAAGCGCTGTTGAATGGCTCGAAGGGTCTCGTCCATACCCGGATGTCCGGCAAGTCCGGAGTCATATTATTCGTGAAGTACCAACTACCGAGCCACATTTGGGACGTGGAAACGCCAAGTGCAGGGTGTTGTACCGCTGGCTCTCCAGAGACCACCATCGTTAAGCGAATGCTGTTTGAAAAAGACAGCTCTTTTTCCGTTAGAACCGGTAGTGAGGCAAGGTGTTTAATTTTTGAGACGAGTTTACATGTCTCGTCAGCTAAATAGATTCTCTTCATCGTAAATGCCAGAGCAGGATTCCGCTAGGGCCACAGGGAGTAGGCTTTGACTCTTGGGGCATTTTTCGACAGTGAAAGAATGAATTTCAAGCTGGCAGACCCATTGCCTGAGTTCTTTAAAGAGGGTTTTTACGTTTTGGAAAGCACGTTCTGCTTATGGGGTCCAGTTCCATCGACTGCCTTGTTTTTCGAGGAGATTCGTAAGTGGTGCGGCTGTAATGAAAAAGTGGAGGACATATTCCTGAATCCTCCACAAATACCTAGGAACTTTTTCAAACTTTTTTTTTTGTGGGAGGGGTGTGTTCAAGTACAGCATTCACGTGCTCGCTTTGGCGAAAATTGGCTTCGGCGGTGATAACATGACCGAGAAAATCGGTCAAGGTTTTTCCGAAGCAGATTTTTTCCGGAGAACATTTGCGGTCACGTATGTTGAGACGTTCTGAAATTAATTTTTAAAGAAGAAGAATAATCCGCCACCAAAACAGATAAATTTATAACTAAAAGGATAATTTTTCAAGGAAAAAATGTCAACAAAATTGTTTAATTTTCATCTTTAGAAACGAATTTAAAACTAAAACAATAAGTATTGAAACAAAAATGAAGTTTTTAACGAAAGAAAATAATTTTAAAGTAGAAGAGATTAATTTTTAACCAAAAATAAAACCGGTAAATTATAATTTAAAAAAATTAATTTAGAATAAAAAAAACAATCGAATATAAAGCAAAATAGTGAAATTTTCAACCAAATAAATAAATTTACAAATAAAAAGAATAATATTCTTCGAAAAATAGTCGAAATCGCAACAAAATACATGAATTTTCAACTAAAAAGATAATGTTTCAACGAAAAATTGGAAAGTTGCATTTTCAGTTGAAAAATAATTATCAACCCCAAAACACCAAACTTTCAACAAAAATTTTAAATTTCCAAGCAAAAAATAAAATTTGGGAACAAATAATTTAATTTTCTACCGAAAACAAAAATTCAAAATTTTTAAACAAGAACAATACTTTTTTCAATAAAATAGATGAATTGAATAAGAATGAATAGATGAAAAGTGAATAGCAAAATAGTTTAATTTCCAAAAAAGTACATGAACTTTCAAAAATTTTATACCAACAGAAAAGAAGTTTTACCAAAAAATGCATTTTCAAATAAAAAAAAATTAGGAGTTAAATTATCATAAAAAAAAACAATTTTCAATCGAGAATAATAATTTTCTATATTATAAACATGAATTTTAAACTGAAAAAGATAATAAAAAAACTTTCAACAAAATCGTTAAATTTTCCAACTTTAAAAATGAACATTGAAACTAAAAAAAGAATTATACTGAATAGGAAATAGTTACATTTTTCAACGAAAAATTAAATTTTCTGCAAAAGAGTTTAATTTTCGATGGAAGAAATGAATTTTCAACTGAAAAATATTATGGAAAAAAACAATCGAATTTACAACATAACAGTTAAATTTTTAAACATATAGTTTGAATTTCAATTAAAAAAAGGTAAATATTTTAATAAAAAATGGAATGGAATAAATTCTGAGAGAAAATTGAAAAAAGATAACAAATTTTTAAAATTATTTTGCAAAAATTTTAAAAAGGGTATAAAAGATTTTAAGCAAAAATTTGAAATTTTGCCATATTCTATAATTTTAGAAAAAATAGGGAATCTAATCATTATTAAGCCTAAATGCGCAATTTTGTTGCTCAATTTTTCGTTATGCTTATATTTGTTTAAAAAATGTGCTTTCAAATTTTAATAAGTTTAAGAAATATTCAGAATTTTTGAAACGAAAATGAAAAAAAATCCTTTTACGTTTCTATACGGAGCGAAATTTTAAGAGATTAATTCATGGAACTGCTCCTTGATCTTACTCTAGCTTTGGCAAAAGAATAATTAAAAATTAAAAAAAATTTTTAATTCGAAACATTAATTTCACGAGTTTATATTAAAACATTTCGAAACATTACAAAAGATTTCAGACATTGTCGAAGCATCTAAAAAATTTTAAAGGCAAGTTTTTTTTAATTTTGCAGAAAAAAATAGGAAAAATTTGATTAATTTTTAAAGATTAGAAGATTAGAAGGTCTGACAATATTAAAAAAAGAGTAATTGTCCTAATATGCGCGTGAAAATTTTAAATGATTTTTTATTTAAAAAATGTACTTTCAAAGAAAATTCAAGAATATTTTGAAACACATCAAACATTTTCCTAAAATTTAAACGAAGAGTGTAGAAAGCAAAATGTTTCAATTTGATAAGAGTAAAAAGATTAAAGAATGTAAGTGATCGATTAAATTTAAGAAATATTTAGAAGAATGGAAGAGATTCAAATCGAATTTTAAACTTAAATTTTTTTAAAAATTAGATTTTTAAACATTTCAAAAATAAACTTTCGAAGCTTTAAAGGAATTCCGAAAGATTTCAAGGAGCTAAAACTATTTTTCTTAAAATTCATGAGAAAAATTTAGAATATTATATAAGTTAAGTTTTTTACATCTTGAATGCTCAAATATTTCTTGATTTATTGCAAACTTCTGAATTCTCTAAGCATATTTTCAAAATACTCAAATATTTCCTAATATTTTGTGAAATTCAATAAAATTAAAATATTTATAACTTTTTAAGTTCTTTTTTGACGCATCTCCTTTCATGCTATTATAGGCTATAATCCCAATTTTTCCTGAAATCTATTCCTTAACTTCAAACACTTTTTCAATTTAAAAAAGATACATTCTTCTATGCTTAGAGATATAATTTGTTTACTTGAAATAAGTTGTATGCAATTAAAAAAAGTTTGTTTCAAGCACATATAAAATTTCATAAATTATTTATAAAAATTTATATTAAATTTGTATTAAATTGCTCCTAGCTTGTAAGATTTTTATGTTAAATATTGATAAAATGCAATATATATGTAAAATGAATAAATAATAAGAAGTCGTTAAAACGAAGGATTTTCATACTTTTTATTTGCGAAAACGAGGTTCCACATTTCTCAAGTGTATGAACTAAGGGAAATGACGTCAATTAAGCATCCATAATTAATGATACATTTTCATTTTAACATTTTAGTTCAAAAGACTTATCATTTTACAAAAATATTGCAAAAATGTTCCTTTGACGGTGGTGTGGAAAGGAATTTTATTTAAAATTGTCTGGGATTTCTAAACTTTCTTATTTTTATTTTTAAGTGAATTTTAATCTGCTTTATGTTTGGGGCAAAATCATATGCTGAAAAGCGATGAAAGAAATTTCTATTTCTTTAACTGGTCTATAAGGTTAAAGCCAAATCTGTACAATCATTTGGTAACATTTTTAAACGTTTTTTTGTATAATTTAAAAGGCGATGTTTCATAGAGTTTTCCTAAGTAATGGAGATATTTTTATAATTTGATTCCTAAATTTTTTCCCGTAAGGTCAAACATGGTACACAAATGTCATAAAATTAAAAAAGATGACCAACTATTTACAAGAATTTTTTTAATAAATAACAATGAGTATCATATTCAAACAAATTTTAGGAATATCTACAAAAAGATTATTTTTCATTAAAAAAATTAATATATACAGAGTAAAGTTTTTATTTTAAGTTTCACGACGATTTTTTGTACCCTCTTTGACCCTAGGCCAAAATCAAGGGAAAATATTCTAAAAATATGTTCATCAGGCATAAAGATGCTACAAATACTTACCTTTAGAATTGTTTTCTCCTTTTAAATTCATGAGATATTTCTTCATAAAATAAATTTTGTTGAAATGATTTTACAATTATTTATAATCAATTTCCAATTACAATTGTTTTACAATTAAAATAAAATTGTATAAGCTACATTTTGTAATGTTTAGGTAAATATTTTTAGACATTATAGATTTTGTAAGTATTTCATATACAACCAAATAAGTATTATCAGTTGTTTTTAAATTTATATAAATATAATTATTATAAGATTTTTAAGAAAATTAAAAAAAGATTTTCGAATGTACCGGATGTGTCAGGA
>JAAAKG020005103.1:0-21499 GCA_010014905.2 Druon quercuslanigerum | reverse complement strand
ATTTTAATCGTGCATTTATATTTGTTTAACTAATAAGACTTTCCAATTGAAACAGTTTAATTTTTAACGTTAAAATCGGGAAATTATAAAATTGTGAACTAATTCCGAATCCGAAAACATTGATTTCAAACGCTTTTTATTTTTAATTGTTTAAGCCTAAAACTGCATTTAAAAAAATCTTTAAATTACAATGTACGTTAGAAAATTAAAATCTAAAATGAAAAATTGTTTAATTGAAAGATTTTCAAATTACGCATTTCTAAAGTGAATGATATAATACTTGAAAAAGATGACAATTTAACTAATTATTTAAAAAATGTTTGAAATCTAAGTTGGACAGATTTTTTTCTACAAATTTGTAAAATTCCTGATCAAAAAATAAATTTACCGTCATTTCCCGATTTTTCCTGAACTCATAAAATTGCCGGTTTCCCAATTAAGCGGCCACCCTGAATATTGTAAATAATTATACAAATTATAAAAATAGTTTCATAAAATTTCTCAATAATTATTGAACATGAAAATTTTGTTTAATGAATATCTAATGTCTTTCAACTTTTATTTAAAATTTTATTCTTTAGCTTGAAAATTCAAAATTTTGATTGCATTTTATCTTTATAACTAACGAATTTGTTTTTTGATAAAAAAATTCAACTATTTTGTTGGAAATTTATCGTTTTGCTTTAAAATTTTACATTTTCTGGTTGAAAATACAACTGTTTTGTAGAAAAATTGTGGATTCGGCTCAAAAAATTCAAGAACTTTATAGAAACTTGAACAAATTGAATATATTTCTAAAATTTGAGAAATTTTTCCTTTTCTTAATTAAAAATTTTTAAATCGAATGCTTTAAAAATGGAATATTTTAGACTGAAATAATATTTAAATTTTAATAAACGTCTTTAAATATAAATATATTATTTTGAAATGATTGAAAACTTTTAATTAGTTTATAATATATCAATCGTGCATTTATATTTGTTTAACTAATAAGACTTTCTAATTGAAACAGTTTAATTTTTAACGTTAAATCTGGAAATTCTAAAATTGTGAACTAATTCCGAATCGTCTTGTAAAATCAATTATTATTCACTTTAAAAAAGTTTAAGTAAAGTTCAATTTTAAAAATGATTAATTAATTTATATTCACAGTTAATCAACTAAAAATATTTTTTATCCGAAAACGTTAAAAAATTAAAATCTAATATGCAAAAATTTTAAATTGAAAGATTGTAGAATTACTCATTTTTTAAAGTGATTGATATAATAATTGAAAAAGATGACAATTTAACTAATTATTTAAAAAATGTTTGAAATCTAAGTTGGACCGATTTTTTTCTACAAATTTGTAAAATTCTTATTCTTTATCTTGAAAATTCAAAAATTTGATTGCATTTTTTTTCTTTATAACTAACGAATTTATTTTTTGATAAAAAAACTTAACTATTTTGTTGGAAATTATTTTTTTTGCTTTCAAATTTCACCTTTTTTGGTTGAAAATGCAATGGTCGGGTTAAAAATAAAACTTTAGTAACTGAAAATTTAATTTAATTTTAAAAATTCACATTTTCGGGTTGAAAATACAACTGTTTTTTAGCAAATTTGTGGATTCGGCTCTAAAAATTCAACAACTTTATAGAAACTTGAACTATTTGAGTGAAAATTTATGTATTTTGTTAAAAAATTCGTCTTTTTTGGTAACAACACATTTTTTGTTATAAATCAAGTATTTTCCTAAAAATACTTTCTCCTTGGTCAAATCCAATCGTTTTTTTTGTTTTTTATTTAAATATTTTCTTTGCTGAAATGTAAACTATTACATTTTGATGTTAGAAATGGTTGAGAACTGGTTGAAAGTGTAATAACGTTTTTAAAAGTTCTTTTTTTTTTGGTTGAAGATTTGTAATTTTATTTGAATATTTCTTTTTTCGTAAAAAGTATTTTTTTAAATAGAAAGTTAACTATTTTGTTGAAAATTCATATTTTTGGTTTAAAAAGTAATTTTTTCGTTGAAAACACAACTGCATTGTAGAAAATTCGTAGTTTCTGCTTGAAAATTCAACAATTTCATTGAAAGTTAAACTATTTGATTGAAAAATTACGTACTTTGTTGAAAATTCGTCTTTTATTTTGTAGAAAATCTATTTTTTGGATTAAAATCAAGAATTTTCTTGATAATTCGTCATTGATGATTAAATCCAACATTTTTTGTTTGCTTATTCAAATTTTTTTAAAATGTAAATTGTAAATTATTACATTCTTGTGTTAAAAAACTGTTTGAAAGTCAAATGATTTTCTTAAAAGTTCTTTTTTTTTGGTTTAAGATTCGTAATTTTAGTACAAAATTCCTTTTTTTTGTTGAAAAGTAATTTTTGTGTCGGCTAGAAAATTCAATAATTTGATTAAAAATTGATGTATTTTGTTGAAAATTCGTCTTTTTTGGTAGAAAATCAATTTTTCCTTATATCAAGTATTTTGTTGACAATTCGTCATTGTTGGTTAAATCCAACTTTTTTTGTTTGTTTCAATTTTCTTTAATGTAAACTATTACATTTTTAGGTAAAAAATGGTTTGAAACTGTTTGAAAGTTGAATAACTTTCTTAAAAAGACATTTTTTTCGTTAAATAAATCATCGTTTTGGCTTGATAATTCGACAATTTTATAAAAATTTAGTATCTTTCTTGATTAACAAATTTTTATATTGAAAATTTAACCAATTTGTTGTTATTTTCAGTTGAAAATACACATATTAAATTTTTCGTTAAGGATTCATATTTTTCATTAAAAAATGTAATTGTTTAGTCCAAAATTAAATTATTTTGTTGCAAATTTAATAATTTCGTTAAAGAGCCATATCTTCTGCTAGAAAATTCATCTTGATAATTCAGCTTGATAATTCAACAATTTTATTGAAATTTTGTTTTTTCCTTTTATAAAAATTCTTTTTATTGAAAATTCAACTATTTTGTAAAACACTGATCTTTTTGGTTTAAAAATGTGTCGTCTCTTTTTCTACAAAATATCCTTTTTTTGTTTGTTAAAAAAGCAACTATCTGATTAAAAATTAATCTGTTTCGATTGAAAATTAATTTGTTTGCTTAAATTTAACTTTTCTGTAGAAAAATCATGATTTCGGCTCGTAAATTAAACAAATTGGTAGAAAATGTAACTATTTAATTGAAAATGTATGTTCTTTGTTAAAAATTTATCTCTTTTTGTAGAAAATCTATTTTTTGGATTAAAATCAAGTATTTTCTTGATAATTAAATCAAACATTTTTTGTTTGCTTATTCAATTTTTTAAAAATGTAAATTGTAAATTATTACATTTTTATGTTAAAAGCTGATGAATTTTGTTGAAAATTCGTCTTTTTTGGAAGAAAATCAATTTTTCTTTAAATCAAGTATTTTGTTGACAATTCGTCGTTGATGGTTAAATCCAACTTTTTTTTTTATTTCAATTTTTTTAAATGAAAACTATCACATTTTTAGGTAAAAAATTACTGAAAACTATTTGAAAGTTGAATAACTTTCTTAAAACTTCATTTTTTTGGTTGAAGATTCTTAATTTCAGTAGAAAATTCTTCTTTTTTTGTTTGTTGAAAAATAACTTTGTTTTAACTAATTTGTTTAGAATTTAACAATTTGGTTAAAAAGTCATATTTTTTCGTAAAAAAATTCATCTTTTTGGCTTGATAATTCGACAATTTTATAAAAATTTAGTTTCTTTCTTGATTAACAAATTTTTTATTGAAAATGCAACTGTCTGGTTAGAAATGAAAATTTCGGTATAAAGTTTATTATTTTCAGTTGAAAATACACATATTAAGTTTTTTGTTAAGGAATCATATTTTTAATTAAAAAATTAAATTAAATTAAAATATTATATATTATAAATTAAAAATTAAATTATTTTTTTGCAAATTTGACAATTTCGTTAGAAAATCATATCTTTTCATAGAAAATTCATCTTGTTGGCTTGATAATTCAACAATTTAATTGGAATTTTGTTTCTTCCTTTTTAAAAAATTCTTTTTATTGAAAATTCAACTATTTTGTAAAACACCCATCTTTTTGGTTTAAAAATGTATATCTTTTTGTAAAAAATTTCCTTTTTTTGTTTGTTAAAAATGCATCTGGTTAAAAATTAATCTCTTTCGATTGAAAATTAATTCGTTTGCTTAAATTTAACTTTTTTGTACAAAAATCATGATTTCGGCTCGTAAATTAAACAAATTGGTAGAAAATGTAACTATTTAATTGAAAATGTATGTTCTTTGTTAAAAATTTATCTCTTTTTGTAGAAAATCTATTTTTTGGATTAAAATCAAGTATTTTCTTGATAATTAAATCAAACATTTTTTGTTTGCTTATTCAATTTTTTAAAAATGTAAATTGTAAATTATTACATTTTTATGTTAAAAGCTGATGAATTTTGTTGAAAATTCGTCTTTTTTGGAAGAAAATCAATTTTTCTTTAAATCAAGTATTTTGTTGACAATTCGTCGTTGATGGTTAAATCCAACTTTTTTTTTTATTTCAATTTTTTTAAATGAAAACTATCACATTTTTAGGTAAAAAATTACTGAAAACTATTTGAAAGTTGAATAACTTTCTTAAAACTTCATTTTTTTGGTTGAAGATTCTTAATTTCAGTAGAAAATTCTTCTTTTTTTGTTTGTTGAAAAATAACTTTGTTTTAACTAATTTGTTTAGAATTTAACAATTTGGTTAAAAAGTCATATTTTTTCGTAAAAAAATTCATCTTTTTGGCTTGATAATTCGACAATTTTATAAAAATTTAGTTTCTTTCTTGATTAACAAATTTTTTATTGAAAATGCAACTGTCTGGTTAGAAATGAAAATTTCGGTATAAAGTTTATTATTTTCAGTTGAAAATACACATATTAAGTTTTTTGTTAAGGAATCATATTTTTAATTAAAAAATTAAATTAAATTAAAATATTATATATTATAAATTAAAAATTAAATTATTTTTTTGCAAATTTGACAATTTCGTTAGAAAATCATATCTTTTCATAGAAAATTCATCTTGTTGGCTTGATAATTCAACAATTTAATTGGAATTTTGTTTCTTCCTTTTTAAAAAATTCTTTTTATTGAAAATTCAACTATTTTGTAAAACACCCATCTTTTTGGTTTAAAAATGTATATCTTTTTGTAAAAAATTTCCTTTTTTTGTTTGTTAAAAATGCATCTGGTTAAAAATTAATCTCTTTCGATTGAAAATTAATTCCTTTGGTTAAATTTAACTTTTTTTGTAGAAAATTCGTGGTTTCATCTCGTAAATTAAACAAGTTGGTAAAAAATTGAACTATTTGGTTGAAAATGTATGTAATTTGTTAAAAATTCGTCTTTTTTCGTAGAAATTTAAATATTAATCTGTTAAATATTAATCTGTTTTAGTTGAGAATTCAAGAATTGGTAAAAAATTAAACTGTTTTATAGAAAATTCGTCTTTTTAGCTTTAAAATTTTAAAATTTGGTATACAATTTAACTATTTGATGAAAAATAAAAACTGGCAGAAATTTTTTTTATTCATGAAAATTAATTGATCTCCATAAAAATTTAACACCATTTTTTGTATAAAATTTAAACTAAGATTTTGTAGTATTGCTTTCTACGAAAAAACTATTCAGAATTTTAAAAAATACATTAAAAATTTGTAAAAATTTCCCAGAGAATCTTGGAAATATTCATAAAAATTCATAAGTTGCATATGCCTTTTCTATTATTATTTAATTTTTAACAATTCTCACTAATATTAAAATAAAATAAAAAAATTCTGGAATTATAAAGAAATTATTTTTGATATACTAAAAAAAAATCTAATCGTATCAATTCGTAAATTAAAAATATGTACTAAAATAATTATTAAGAATTTAAAGTAGGCAGACATAAAAAATGCAGTTTTTTTTAAATTCCACGACTTTTGTTAAAATTTAGTGACTTTTGGAGGTCTTCCGAGTCTAATAATAACCCTGTTAAAACGTTTTTGTCAATTCTTGTTTAAAATTGTTGAAAATTTAGTTTAAATTTGTTTACCTCAGATTCCTCTTCAGTTTCGGAAGCAGCTGTTTGGAGCATCTCGAGTGCAGTATCAATACTCATCATGCCAGGTTTCTCCTCTAAAAAAGGAATTTTATTTCTAATTTATTATATGCTTTTTTGCCTAATTTTGAGAAATTTCATTTTTTTAATACAAATTTTCAATACAAAGCTTGGGAATTAAAAAAATATTATTTTTTCTAATCTTCGAACAAAATTTCAATCATCATTTCCGGAATTAAAAAACTTGAAATCCAACATCTCTACAAAATTTAGATTTTTTAACAGTTTATTGTCTGCTGTGTACATTTGGTGAATAATTTCGTATCGTTAAAAATGTATATTTTTTGTAATTAAAAATTCAACTATTTTATTGAAAATTCATATATTTTGTTAAAAATTATTCCCTTTTTCGTAGAAATATTATTTTCTTTGTTGAAAAATAAACTTCTTGGCTCGCTTCTTGGTTAGAAATTCGTATCTTTGTTAAAAATTGAATATTTGTTTAAAAATTTATAATTGTATTATTGAAGAAAATTAAACTTTTTTATTTTTTGTTGAAACTTGATCCTTTTTAGTGAAAAATTCCACTATTTGGTTGATAAATCGTATTTTTTGTCCGAAATTGGTTGCTTTTTTTGTATTAAAACATGATGTTTTTAACTGACAATTACATTTTTCCATTTTTATTTGAAAATTTACCTTTTTTAGTCAAAAATGAAAGTATTTTGTCAGAAATTTGCACTTTTTATAGAAAATTATTCTTTTTGGTTGAAGGTTCATAATTTTAGTTGAAAATTAATTTCTTAAGTGAAAAATTCAACTATTTAAAGAAAATGTATCTCTCTTAATTAAAAATTTCAGTTTAGTTGAAAATTTATATTTTTTGTAATTAAAATTTCAACTATTTTATTAAAAATTCATATATTTTCTTAAAAATTAATCTTTTTTCGTAGAAATATTATTTTGTTTGTTGTAAAATAAATTACCTCATTAGAAATTCATATCTTTGCTGAAGAATTGAATATTTGTTTGAAAATTTATTTTTGTATTATTGAAAAAATTAAACTATTTTAGTTTTTGTTGAAACTTGATCCTTTTTAGTTAAAAATTCCAGTATTTGGTTGATAAATCGTCTTTTTTTGTCAAAAATTGGTTGCTTTTTTGTATTAAAACATTATTTTTCAACTGAAAATTAATCTATTCCATTTTTGTTTGAAAATTTACCTTTTTCAGTCGAAACATTACGTATTTTGTTACAAATTCGTAATTTTTTTTAGAAAAATTTTATAGAAAATTTTAGTTGAAAATTAATTTCTTCAGTTAAGAATTGAAATATTTAAAAAAATGTATCTTTCTTAATTAAAAATTTCAGTCTTCGGTAGAAAAATATATTTTTTTTTAGAACTTCAATCTTCTTTATTGCAAATTTTTCTTCGGTTGAAAAGTCGCTTTTTTATTTAAAAATATTTTTTTCATGATCTTTTTCCGTTGAAAGTTTATTTTTTTAGTTGAAAATTTATGTTTTTTTGTTAAAAATTTAACTATTTTGTTAAAAATTCTTTTTTTGTTGGTGAAAAATTAATTTTTTTAACTGAAAATTTAACTATTAAATTTTTTTTGAAAATCCATCTTTTTTAAATAAAAATTCAACTATTTTGTTAAAAATTGGACTTTTCTTCATTAAAAATTGCAGTATTCGTTTCAAAAATATTTTTTTAGTAGAACTTCAATCTTCTTGATTGAAAATTTTTCTTCGGTTGAAAATTCAACTATTTTGCTGAAAATAGTTAAATTTTCAACTGAAAAAACATTAAAAAACATGAAAAATAAATATTTGGTTGAAAAGTCGCTTTTTTATTTAAAAATATTTTTTTCACGAAAACTAAACTATTCCACTTCGGTTTGAAAATTGATCTTTTTCCGTTAAAAGTTAATTTTTTTAGTTAAAAATTCATGTTTTTTTTTTGACAATTTAACTATTTTGTTAAAAATTCATTTTTTGTTGGTGAAAATTAATTTTTTTAACTGAAAATTTAACTATTAATTTTTTTTGGAAACTTCAACTTTTTTAAATAAAAGCTCTACTATTTTGTTGGAAATTGAACTTTTCTTCATTAAAAATTTAAATATTCGGTTGAAAAATCTTTTTTTTTTTGTAGAACTTCAATTTTCTTAATTGAAAATTTTTCTTCTGTTGAAAATTCAACTATTTTGCTGAAAATAGTTCAATTTTTAGCCGAATAAACATAAGAAAACATGAAAAATAAATATTTGATTGAAAAGTCGCTTTTTTATTTTAAAATATTTTTTTCATGAAAACTAAACTGTTCCACTTCGGTTTGAAAATTGATCTTTTTCCATTAAAAGTTAATTTTTTTAGTTCAAAATTCATGTTTTTTGTTGAAAATTTAACTATTTCGTGGAAAATTCATTTTTTCTTGGTGAAAATTAATCTTTTTAACTGAAATTCTAACTATAAAATTTTTTTGTTGAAAATCCATCTTTTTTAAATAAAAATTCAATTATTTGGTTGAAAATTGGACTTTTTTTGTTAAACATTCGTCTTTTTGCTAAAAATTTATTCTTCTTTGCTAAAAATTGAACTATTTTCTTGGAAATTTTCTTTACTGTCAATATTTAATTTTGGTTAAAAAGTTAACTATTTTGTGAATTTTTTTTGTTTTGAAAATTATTTCTTTAAACGGAAAATTTAACGATTACATTTTTTGTTGAGAATCCATCTTTTTTTATAATAATTCCACTGTTTGGTTTAAAATTATACTTTTTTGTTGAAAATATAATCTTGGTTGAAAATTTTACTATTTTCTTGGGCATTATTTTTTACGAAAATTAATTTTTTTAACTATAAATTGTGGTTCAAAAATCTTGCTTTCGTTTAAAAATGTAACTATATGACTGAAGATGTGTTTTTTTTAAGATTCACCACTTTAGTTTGTATTTTTTGGCCAGATAATGCAATTAACTTGGTAGAAAGTTCAAATTTTTGGGTTGAAAATTCAACATTATTGTAGAAAATTGAAGTGATTGCATTAATTTAATTTTAAATCAAAGGGATTTCAAATTGAAAACAGTCGAATTTAACCAACTCATACGGATTTTCAACAAAAAAACTTGAACCCTCAACTAAAACCTTTTAATTTTTAACCAAACAGTTAAATTTTTAAGAAAAAAAAATTAATTCCAATAAAATATATAAAATTTTCAATTAAACTGTTAAATTTTAACTTAAAGAAATAAATTTGTAACTAAAATTACGAATCTTTAACTAAAAAAATAATGGTTAACAAAGTAGTTCAACTTTTGACTACTCGGTTGAGTTTCTACCAATTTGTTGAATTTTTTAACCCGGAAATATGAATTTTCTACAAAAAAAATGTGAAAAACTGAAAGTTTTTTATTGTTAATAACACATTTTATTTTCTAAGTTTATAAAATCTTGGTCATAAATGTTATCTAACAATCCTATTCTCCATTTTATTTATAAAGGTTTTTTTCTGACCTTTTTTCCTTTTAGATTTGGGCAGATTTGGGAAAAACTTACTTATTTCGTCCAATTTTTCTTGAACACTCGAGCAAAGTTGACTACCTCTTTCACTGAGTTCGCGAACAACTTGTTTTTCTTGCTCTAATTCGGGCTGTTTTGCCAAATTGTATTCAGCAAGCGATCTGTTACTTGCCATCAACATTTCCTTCTCTGTTTCCAGTTCCTGGAACTAAAAGGTCATGTTTTTTTTAAAACAAAGAATCATAAGTGTCACAAAATTCTAAAAATCGTGTCAAACTAGTCTTTATAAACCTTTTAAGTATTAAAAATGTTATTCTTTAGTCGATGAATGATCAAAATTTCCTTTTTCTTATTTTTCCCCTCAAATTTCAACTAAATTAATAGAACCCAATAAGAAAATCCAACTATTTTTGGTTGAAAGTTCATTTTTTAGGGTGAAAAATCTTCTATTAAATTTGTCGTCAAAAATTCTTTTTAAAATAAAGAAAAAAACCTTTAGGAATTCTTTATTGGTTCAATATTTAATTGGAATTGAATTCTTCTTTAGAAATTCAACTGTTTGTTGAAAATTCAACTTTTGGACTTCAAAATTGAACAATTTCATAAACATTTTTTCCTTTTTTCAGTAACAATGTTTTTTTTATTGAAAAATAAATTCTTTTGTTGATAACTCATCTTTTTGGTTTAAAAAATCAGCTATTTCTGTAGAAATCTTACCTTTTTTGTTAAAAATTCAACTGTCTGGTTAAAAAGTAGGATGCTCTGACCGAAAATTAATTTTTTTGCTTAGGATTCACATTTTCGGGATAAAAATTCAACAGTTTTGTAGAAAGCTCGTACTTTCGTCTTGAGAATTTAGCAATTTGGTAGAAAATGTCATTATTTGGTTTAAAATTCAGGCATTTTGTTGAAAGTTAGAGTTGTTTCTAGAAAATCAATTTTTTTGGTTAAAAATCAAGTCTTTTTTGTTATTAATTCGTCTTTCTTGGTTAAATCCAACTGTTTTATTATTTTTTATTAAAATATACTTTTTTTAATATAAAATATTACTTGTTAAGTTGAAAATTTATCTCCTTGGTGGAACGATGAACAATTTTCTTAAAAGTTCATTTTTTTTAGTGTAAGATTCCTAACTTAAATTGAAAATTTCTTTTTTTTCTAAAAAGTAATTTTCTAACTGAAATTTTAACTATTTGGTAAAAAGTTCAACCAGTTAATAATTTTTAGAAACGAAAAAAATATAATCCTAAAATTAAACAAAAAAAATCTGGACTATCATATCCATAGTTGAAAGTGCTCAATTGAAAATATTAAAAATTTGTTTAAAATTCTTCTTTTTGGTGGAAAGTAATTTCCATGGTAGAAGATTCATCTTTTTGGTTATAAATTTAATTATTTCGTTGAAAATGATTTTTTTGTCAAAAATTTATGTTTGCATTAAAAGTTCAATTAATAAGTTAACAAATTTTGTTTGTTTCTTTGTTTCAAATGCAATATTTCTACTTAAAATATTAGGAAATTAAACGTTTCCATTTGACTCTGCAATTAGAAATGTAACCATTTTGTTGAAAAATCGTCTTTTAACTAAGAATAATTTTTAACCGAAAAATTTTTGGTAGAAAATTAAAGTGTTTAGGTTGTTTATCTGACAATTTTGTTTTAATTCAATTTTTTGTTGTAAAAAATGTAAATATTTTGTAGAAAGTTTGTATTTTTCGATTGAATTCCATTGCTTTTTTAGTTAAAATTAGAATCTTTTTACATTCAAATATCTAATATTAAATGTTTCGGGGACAATTGATCGTTTTTGGTTGAAAATTTAACTAATTCGTTGAAAGTTAAACTACTTTATCAACATTCATTTTTTTGTTGATAATTCTTTTTCTTTTTAATGGAACTATTTTGTTGAACATTCGATTTTTATTTATAAAATTTATTTTTTTACTGAAAATTAACCTGTTCCATTTTTAGTAGAAAATGGATATTTTTTAGTTGAAAATGTATGTATTTTATTCAAAAATGATATTTTTTAATATGTTCTTGGTTAAAAATTCATCTTTTTGTGATAAAATTGGTATTTTGTATTTTAAAATCCATCTCTTTCGGTAGAAACTTAATATTTTTTTGTTTAAAAACGCAACTGTTTTTCTGAAAATTAATCTGTTTTGGTTGAGGATTTTATTATTTTAAACTTTATGATTTTTTTTTAGAAATTCGTCCTTTTTGTAGAAAATTAATATTTTTGTTTAAAAATTCTACAATTTTGTTGGAGTTTTTTCTTTCATGACTGGAAAATCATTCTTGGGTTGAAAATTCCACAGTTTTGTAAAAAATTCGTATTTTTGTTTTGAAAATTCATTTCTTTCGGTTAAAATGAATTACTTTTTAGTTTAAAATGCAACTGTTTCATTGAAAATTAATCTGTTTTGTTTAAGGAATGAACTAATTGTATTTTACACAAGCTTAATATTTTTTGGTTGAATTTAACTTTTTTTATTTAAAATTACAACCTTCTTATGTTGAAATGTCATCATTAAATTTTCTGACAATTTATCATTTTTTGTTAAAAAATGAACTACTTTGTGGAAAGTTGAACTAGTTTGTTAAAAAATTCAATTTTTATTGTTGAAAATGTAAATTTTTTGTTTTTTAACTCTAAAGAATTTCCTGGTCAAAACAATGTTATTTCCAAGCATATTTTAGAGGATAAAAATTGTATTGAAAATACAAAGTATATTTTAATCTCTAGGACCGAACTAAAACATTCAGAATGCGTCAAAATTAACCCAAAAAAAGGCCAATATTGCATGCACTCACCTGTTTGACATTTTTCACAACATCTTCAAACTTTTCATCATCATTCAGCAATTCTTTTAACTCTTCATTGCTCATATTTGCAATAATTCCCAGGGCAGCAGGAGTGTCCAGTTCGAAATTCTGTTTATACATTTTTTATTTATTTTCTGGTCTCAGGTGTTTACGTCAAGTCAACAAAGACACAAAGTCTAACCACAAACCACAAATTTACGGCTAAATTAAAATTCACATCACCGAAAAAACGTTTAATTTTTAAACTATTACTCCCCTTGAATCACAAAAAAGAAAATCTTAGTCCTGATTCGATCAGTTTCTTCTTTTAAACCAAACTTTTCTTTCGAAGCGAGCCTTTTGGTCAAGTGACATTTCGTCAAAAGATGAGATGTTATCGAGGTTATTAATGAAAAGGTATGCCAACCTATCATGAATTTTTATCAAATTTATTAAAATTATTCTAAAAGTTAAAATAATTAAAAATATATTTTCATTTTTTTATATTTCGTGAATCATTAACTAATTTCTTCTGCAAGAATCCAACTCCATGAATGAGATGAAACAACAAAAAATGAATTACCAATTTGTAGGAATCTTACCATTGTTGGCGACAATGCTTGGATTTAAACGAAGTGCGCATGCGTGACACTTGTAGCGCGCTTATTTGAAATTATTAAATATGCAAATTATTGGATAACAAGAAAATATATTTCTTTCCTTGAATTTATATTTGTTCATTTATTTTTAAATAGTAAAATCAAATAATTATTATAGGTTTTATTTTTAAAATCTATTATTTGATCAGAAAATTAATTTGGTGAATTTCACAATGATTAAAAAATTATTTGTATCAATATTTATTATTTCAAATATGTCGAATAACAATTTGGATAATTTTAGAAAAAATTATAGGAATTAATTGAAAACTATTTCTATAAATTTTCGAATACCTTTATAAATTAATATTTCAAATAATTTAAATAATCGAAAAATTATTGCTTTTTAATTTCTATTCACTTGAAATTGAAACCTTTTAAAATTCTTAAAAAGCTTCTAAATTTTTTCTCGAAATGTTCTAAAATCTAAATTTTTTTAAATTTGTTACACATTTTTTCGAGGAATCTTGATCCCATTTCTTCATTCTTTTGATACTATTGATTTGTTTGAAATTATTGGAAATATTTTGATGTTAAAAGAATTATTTTTTTATAATTTTCAAACTTTTAAATATCTCTTAGGCTTACTACCCGAAAAATGTAAAAACTTTGCTTTAAATTCTTCTTTGAAATTTGCGAAAATCATGTTGAATATTTTTAAATCGCTTTTAATTTTCTCTTAAAAATAATTTTTTTTATAAAAAACCATTCGATGTTTTCCCAGAAACCTGCAAAAATTCTATTCTCTTAAAACCTTTAAAAATTTTAAAAAAGTATTTAATTTTTTATTTTGAAATCTTCAAAAATCTACATTTTAAGGAAATGGTTTCAATTTTTCAGGATTCCTTTAACATTTTAAAACAAATTCTAATCATTGTAAAAAATATTTAACAATTTTGAAACCATTCAAAGAATTTTAAAATTTGAAATTTTTCGAACTTGTACTTAAATTTTTAAGTTTACCAAAATTAAATATTTCAAATTTAAATCATTCTAAACTTTTCCAGAAATCTAAAAAAATTCTATTTTCTTGAAACCTTTCAAAATTGTTTAAAAGAATCTAATTTTTTTTAAATCTTTAAAAATCTTTATTTTAAGGTAATGTTTTAATTTTTCTGGATTTTTTAAACATTTTAGAAAAAAGTTTTTCGGAAATTGGAAAAAAATCTATTTTATGGACACCTTTCAAAATCCTTAAAAAAAAATTTTGTTTAATATTTGAGAGAAAATTCCAATCTTTTACAAAAAATATTAAAAGGTTTTGAAAAAATTTTAATTATATAAAATTTGAAAAAAAAATTAAAAAGCTCGTGATTTCTATAACTGTAACACAAAATGTGGACTTTTGATGATTTCAAACATAAGATTTCGATCCTTTTTAATAATTTTGAAAGATTTCAAGAGAATAAAGACATTCTTGTAAATTCCTCAGAAAATTTGTAATGGTTTTTTATTTTAAAACCAAATAATTTGAAGAGAGTATTGAATGTCACTTTTTTAATGTTACAGGATTTATTAAAAATTCTGGAAAAAACTCAGATAATTTAAAATGTAATTTAAATTTTTTAAAGAGATTAAACAATAATTAAGAAATTAAAAAATGAAAAGCAAAATCTAGATTTTGGAAAATTTCAACAAAAATGTAGAAGTTTTAAAAGAATTTTGAAAGATTTTTAAGAGAATAAATAGTTTTGGGCTCATTTAAAACGAATTTATTTTGAAATATTAATTTTGAAATATTAGAAAGTTTTGAGCAAGTTTGAAAGATTGAGGAATTAAAGAAGTTTTTATCAAATATTTGAAATATTTTTTTATTTTTTAGAAACTTCATAAACTCCTAAATATCCTTAAAATTGGCTTTACAAAATTCGACATATTTGAAATCTTCACACATATTTGTGATTAAAAAGGTATTCTTTTTTTTAAATTTAAAATCTATCAATTATTTATATGGAGTAAAATCCATTAATAACTTTACCTTTTACAGTAGAAGTTTATTTCGCGATAAAGAATTATTTTGATTAATTTTGAAGTGATTATTTATCATAAACAATTGATTTTCTTTTTTAAATTTCAAAAAAGCGCGCCATCAACAGTAATTTTTCGATTTAAAAGACCAACCAATCAGCTGCACTTCTTGAATGCGTCCACCAATCCCCTTTGAACACATGACACGTTGAAACGTGTGAACTACCCAGTTTACCGCGAAATGTCGCAGAATTCGGTTGTTTAAAATAGGTTATGTGTTTTTCTCAGTTTTTTTTTAAACTTTGCAAATATTTGGTATTTTTATAAGTTTTTATCTTATCTGTGAACGATTTCCTATGAGTTTGTAAAGTAATTTTCTTTTTTCTTGTGAAATAAGTGGAAATTTGTTTTTGGGATAAAACACTGACGCCACATGGAAAGGAACCTTGAGGAAATTATGTCATCCTGGAAAATCGACTTTAGATGGTTCCAAGTACGTAGTCTCTCGCAAAAAAGTTATTGTCTTTTTTTGTCTTTTTTGCTGCTGATGCGTCATCGAGGTGGCAAAATCCGTTCGTGAATTCCATGAATTCCGATGATTTCTGCGTTTTCACTCGATGAAAAATTCTCTTTTTTCATATATGCCGCAATTGAGTAAATAAAGAAACATAGGAATTCTTACTTTCATAAAAAATTCCGTGAATTTTTCCGCATTTTAAGAAAGTTCAGATTTGAGGTTAGGTGGCAGGAAATCGGAATTTTTGATTCGAAATTGTTTATATTTTACTGTGAAAAAAATATATAGCCTGAATGAAAAGTAATAATTTGAAAATTCTGAAATTTGTGATTTAATACCAATTATCAATTATTTTTTGACTAAATATTGTCAATATCGAACATTATTATTCCTGTCGATTAAAAAAAATTAATCAATTTTTAATGAATGAAATAATATTCATTATTCTAAGTAATTTGCGCATTTTGATAAAGTTGAGATTTGAGGTTATGTATTAGCAGATCGGAATTTTTTCTTAAAATCGTTTATGTTTAAAAAAAGGGATTCAATAAACGGTGGAAATGTGTAATTTTATTCCAATTATTTATGATTTTTAAATTTAATTTCGAATTATATGTCGACGTCGGTTTAATGGGTAGCTGTTTAAAAAATCCATTGTCTCGAATTGTTTCAGATTTAATTTAGAAAATCCATTCTAACACCCACAAGCTATTTATATCCATTACAGTCGTTCTGATAAAGCTCACTCGCAATTCAAAGATTAGAACGAAAGAATTGAGCAACGAACTCGATTTAAAATATCAACGTTTATTTATTATTTTTTTATCAAAATATAACTTCTGCAGTATTTTTTAAGATTGAAATTCTTTTTGAAAGTTTAACCTAATTTTGATTTTTTCATCAAATGATTGACTAAAACATTCGAAAAAACGACGTCTTTCTGTGTAAATTTTGCACGCATATAAATTTGATGAAAATTCATTTATAATTTTTCCAAAAAGGAGATGAGCAAAGTTGGGATTTTTTTTTAAATCTCATTTGCCGAAACATTATGTGCCAATGCCGACCCTTTTCCGAAAAAATCCACTTTTTTCCAGTGTTTTTGTATATGGATTAAAATTTTTATTTATTAAATTTGCATGTAAAATTAGTTAAATATAACATTGATAACCCTTGTTTTTAATAAGCATTTATTTTTTCTTTAATTTTAAACAGTCTGTTTTTGCTTGAATGTTCAAGAATTGAATTTTCAACAATCGAAAATTCAATAATAGAAAATTAAAGAAAATTGCAATTTTTCAGTCGCTTTCTTTTTAATTTTCCATAATTGAATTTTCAACTGTTGAAAATAGACGAAATTTTAAACTTGAGTTTTCAACCGTTGAATTTTAAATCGTCATTTTTTCTTGAATGTTCAAGATTTGCATTTTCAACTATTAAAAATTCAGCAGATTAAAATTTAGGAAAACTGTATTTTTAACTGTTAAAAATATTCGCTTTTTTCTTAAATTTTCAAAAATTGAAAATAGAATAGAATTGAATTTTTAACCGTAGAAATTTAAACAGACGCTGTTTCGGAAATTTTCAAAAGTTGCATTTTTCATTGTTCTGTTTTCAATTATTAAAAAAAAGAAAATTTAATTTTTAACAGTTGAATTATTTTAAATAGTCCTCTTTTTCTTAAATGTTCAAGATTTGAATTTTTAACTGTTGCATAATCAAGAAATTTTCAAAACTAAATTTTCAAGAATTGCTTTTTTCTTGAATTTTCCACAGGTGAATTTTCAACTGTTGAAAATTGAAGAACATTTAAGTATCAAGAGTTGCTTTTTTCTTGAATTTTTAACTGTCGAAAAATCATGAATATTTGATAATTGAATTTTCAACACTTGGTTGTGTCCTGTATTTTTGAAAATTCAACTGATGGATGAAAATTTAATTTTTAACCATAATTTTTTTTTCTTGAAATTTCAATAGTTGAATTTTTAACTGTCGAAAATTGAAGAAAATTGGTAGAAATTAAAGAAAATAAAATTTTTTTTTAACATTTGAAAATTGAAGGAAATTGAATTTAAAGTATTTGAAAAACAAATTTTCTTAAATTTTAACCAGTTGAATTTTCTTGAACTTTCAACAGTTTCAATTGTCTTAAAAATTCAAAAAAAAAAAGAAAATTGTATTTTCAGCTGTTGATAATTAAGTTTTCTTTAATTTCGAACAGTTGAATAAATAAAAATTTCAATCCATGCAATTTTTTGATAATTCTATTTTTTCGGAAATGTGCTGGCATTTACAAATAATATTTTAGCCAAATCTGAGCACCACCTTGTAAATGATATTTTTATCTCTGGATTTTGAGCCAAGAAAAATCTGCATTCCAAATCATTTTTCTGAAAAGACCATTTTCACAACTTTTCTTAAAATTTATTTTATTTGAAAATTCGAACAAAAAAAGAACGATTGGTTTGAAAATTATGAACTAAAATAAAAATTGGAAATCCAAAAAAATTGATTGCTTACTTTATAAACTATTGAAAATGTGCAAAATACTCGTTTTTTAATTAACTGGCATGCACATTTTCTGAAAAGGTTAAATAAAAAAAAATTGTTCGTGATTTAGGAATTTTTAAACTTATTCGAATTTTTTAAATGTTTTTAACGCCGCGACAAATTTTTTTTCCATGGAAGAAATTATAGCATGTTTCTTCGATTCAAGCTGAAGAAATTTAAGGATCGACTTTTTTTGTATCATCTGAAAATTTCGCTATCAATTTTTAACTCGGGAATATTTCTTTTTTATAATTTTGAATTTTGAAATATGTAAAAAAATTAAAGAGAAGAAATTAGCTTTGTTCGATTTTCTGGAATTTTATATTTCAATAGAAATATGCGAAAAATTGAAGATATTGGTAGAAAACCGTAGGAAGGTTCCAGGGAGTTTTGAACCTCGTTAGATCTTCTTTCCTCTTCCCCTCACCCTTCATATCACCTCACCCTTTCCCCTCCTATCTTTTTCTCTGCCTGCTCTTCTGCCTTCTTTGTCAGTGCAAGGAGCGGCTGAAAAATGTCCCAGCCCCTTCAAAAATTACTCTTTATTTTTCTTACAACAATTAAGATAGACGATCAGATTGTACGAGCATCAATCAAAGTCAAAATTTTCTTGGACATCTTTTATTTTCTAGAGCTTTTACTTATATAATTAAACCAAACTAATCTCAAATTTAATTACATAACATTTGCCATTGTCTGGTGTAAATAAAACTGCAATGAATGTTTAGGTTTAGCAATTTAATTAGAGAGATTCTAAGAGTATTTAATTCCAAACTATTTGTTTCAATGCGTTTCAGGAAAGTGTAAAATAGTTTTTCTGGAAGCCAAATCGTAAAATTCAAAACAAATCGTAAAAAAAAGTGTGATCTAATACGCAACACCAAATTTAAGAAATATTCCAACGCTTTATATTCACGATGCTTATGAGTATTTAATAAACTGACTGCGCAATGCTGATGATAAGAGAAAAAGAAACTGAAAAATTTTGAATCTGTACAGAAGATACTAAAAAATTGGATAGGCATGAACTGCCTTCAAAAATATGCAGTTCTAATATATGAAAACAACATGAAACTTCAATATTTAAGTTGCAATTTTACTCAATTATGCGAGCACACAATCGTTCAAGAAAAAATGACTGGATTTTCAATGAGATCAGTAAATAAAAAATGAATTATCCACTGCATTTCCAAACAATATATCGAAGGAAGAGAAGCTTCCAGTCGATAAAGTTAATTCAGATTTGTATATTTCAGACTGATATTTAAGTGTGGGTGCCTGAATTTTTCGACCCGATCCTGGATCACCGATTCTCTCTCGCTCGTCAAAACGGGATTCTTTCCTTCTCTGGTTTTCCGTTCACCTCTCGGACTCGCGTGTTTGTTATCCGTGAAGCGACGTTGCCGCCTTACTTGCTGGTAATGCAATGTTGCCAGCTCCTCGTCTTCCCTTCTCGCTTGTTTTTGTACTTCTCTCTCTCTCTCTCCCTCTCTCTCTTTCTTCGTCTGGCTCGCTCCCCTCTCCCTCACCCCTCGCGACCAGGATCAGCTACGATCGCCCTCCCCTCTCCGTGCTCTCCTCTCGTCTTCCAGCTTGCTTGTCTCGATGCAATGCCGTACATAGCGATTTTAAATCTCCAGCACCCACGTGGGAAATCAAAACTGCTCGCCATTTCCCCCTAATTCTACAAATCTAGAATCACTAGGATTTTCGCTAACTCTTAGAATTTACCTAGAAGCCGCTGAAGCCAGTATTCATTCTTAGACGTTGAAGTTCACTTCCTTTGGATCAAGTAGATCAGCTTTCTGCAAATTCACATTCTTAGAAATGTTATCTGCATGCACAATCAGCACAACAGCGAGAGTAATTTGTGATTGCTGTGCCTACTGCAGCTTTCGCAAGCCTCCCTTTTCTTTTCCCTCCTTGAATTTCTAAGGTCTTAGAAACTACCGGAAATTGAGAATCCTGAGCCTCTTTTTCCTTTTTTAAACCCTTCTCTCCTATGGACCGGTCGGAAAATAAAAGTTTCGATTCATTTTTCAAGAATCCAAGAGAAATTTAAGAGATTAGAAAACAAGACGCGTTCAAGTATTTCTCTTTGATTATATAGATTTCAAGTATTTCATAAGCGATTTATTTGCTAATTTTGTTCACTTGAAGGACATCGACAGCAAAGAAATGGCTAGAGATCTAATCGAGACGCTAATTGTAAGCTCGAGAGATAAATCAATTCTGTAGGTAGCACCGTGGGCCGAGAGTATGACAAAAATCAAATATTGCCGTTATTTTCAATTTCATTTTTTAAAGTGTTTTTGTTGACTTTACTTCCTTAGGTATCATTTTGCACAAGGATAATATTTTTCACGGTGTTATTGTGATTTATTCAATAATTATAAGAAGTGCAAAAATGGCCAAATATTTGCCTTATTTCCGACTTGGGCCAGATCGGCCACACAATTTTGTGGACGTTTGGCCCCCTCTAGACCCTGACATAACAGTAAAGTATAAAACGTCAAAAATATTTCAATTAATAATTAAAAAAGTGACAAAATAAGTGAAAAAATGCTAAAAGCGAGCACAAGAAGAGTGCGTAGGCATCTTATACTTCAAAATATTCCTGAGTTACGTGTTGAAGAAAAAAAAATCAAGTATGTTAAGATGTAACCTGACCTCGAAATGAGGTTATTTATTTATAAGAAAAGAAGCCGAAGTAATATTTACTGTGTTGAATGTGAAAACGAACTAGATCAACAGTGACTTTGCAAACGTATTAATTTTCACGTATTTTTAGGTGATTTGATATAATTGGTTTATGAATACAACCTTTAACAGGTTAATATTGTTTTATTTTAAAATACCTTTAAATTAAGAATAATAAAAATAAATTCAATATGGGCCCAAGCGGGGCCAGAATGGGCTATATGTAGACGCTGTACTTGTCTGGCCCTATCGAGATAGCCCAATTTGGGCCAAATTATGCCCGATCTGGCCCCGATCAGATCCATATTGGAATTTCTGGTCGGGTCCTAAACCCTGATTATCTTATTATTTAAAAAGTAAAAATAGACAAAATTATCACTTTTATTTCATTTTTAAGACTATTCAACATGATTTGACATTATAATTATAGGCATTTTATTGGCTAGTATTTATACTTAAAAATTACGTCATAATCATCAGAATTACGTATGCATACGTGCGGCTTTTTTAAAAATAATTTTTTCACCATATAACGCATTTTTAAAAATAAAAATTTCGTTTTATGTACATGATAGAGTAATTATTACTGTATAAATTGAAATTTTATTTTATTTTGTATGCTTAGAGAGAAAATAATTAAGATTTTAATCTCAGAATAGTACTTATAAAATGTGAATTAAATTTGAAGATTTTTTCTT
>JAAAKG020005092.1:0-21500 GCA_010014905.2 Druon quercuslanigerum | reverse complement strand
CGAATTATGACGAATGCGCAAGCAGGATAGAGAGTTCCAAAACAGCGACTAACACCAACGAATCTACTAATCACTTGGATGGATGGATGGTGGGCCATAATAACTCCTAGATTAGAGCCTCGGTGGCTCAGTTGGTTAGACGCTCGGACTTCACCTCAGAGGTCCGGAGTTAGATCCCTGAGCCGGTACCTCTGGAAATTTTTCTATGTACCTTTACTGAGGTTCTGGTGGTTCGGAACCCACCTTCAGCTGTAGGTCCCCCCATCGTGCACTTGACTGCAACGCAGTCCGTCAATGATGGGGTAAAAATCAGGCTTTGTCCAATGTGTCGTTGGCATAAAGCTCTCATCAGATCACTTGATTGCATCACATAAATGCGTCCGTGACTGATGATTAAACCGGGACAGCCCCGTGCAAAACTATTCTAAATATATGAAAATCCAACTCTAACCAAAAATGTTTTTGACACGTTGGACTGTAACCATCTTAAGCCTATGACAACATTTTTTTTACTCCTAGTATTTTAAAATTACAAAAAACCATTGAAAAAATATTAAATTTTAATGACTTAAGATAAAAAATTTTACTTTTATTAAAAAAAAAAGGTTCAGTATGACATTGCCTAAAATGATATTATTTGGAAAATAAAAAAATTTGTTGATTTATTCCTGAATTTAGAGCATGAAAAATGAAAATGTGGATTTATACTTCTTAAGCTTTAAAATTTCAAATATTTCGATGTCAATTATTTTACTTTGCCGTTTAGTTTTTATAAGTTTAAATGACAACATTTTTTGCTTTAAGAGTTTGAATCACTTAATTTTAATGACCCTGAAAAGATTGGTATATTGGAAATTGACTGGGACTTTTTTTCTCGACTAAATTGGCAACCCGACAATAATTTCTATTTCGACAAAATATGGGTTGATTCGTTTGGCTGTTCTGCCCTTTAAGTATATATTTTTTTAATTACTGGAAATTAAATATTTATGGGTAAAAAAAAGTCGTCCAATAATTTAAACCATTTAAAATTCGAAAGGTTTTCCAATATTTTCATACAAGTGCAAAAAGTTAGTTTTTTCTTAATTAAGTTTTCCGTACATTGAAGCCAGAATAAAAATTAAAGGGGACAACATTGACTGGTAAATTGGAAAAAATTATGTTTTATGTTAAGAATTAAGAATTAAGAATTAAGTATATTAGGTGTGTATTCTTAATAAGCATTTAGTGATTTATTCGTTCTTACACTGAAAAAAAATAAAATTAATTGAAAATAATTTCTCCTTTTTAAAACAAAGTCCCCTATTTTTTCTTCAATAAATGATAATTGCAAGAAATGAGAAATTTTCAAGTTTTATGAAATATTAAAGCTTTTGGAATCTGAAAGATTGTGAATTATCTGATGGGTTCTAAATTTCACTTTTCAATTTATTTAGTTTTTGGATAGAAATTTAAAGAAATTTAAAGGTACTTGAATAAAAGGCTTTTAAATTTGGCAGTCTTTCAGCCTTTGAATAATTCGAGAAAGAATCATTTTAAAAAGTGGTGAAAATTATTATTATGTGGATATTATACATTTATATTTAATGAAAAACTTGAATATAAAAGTTTCGGTATTGAATATTATTAAGATTCAGTAAAATTAAAAAGTTGTTTGTTTAATCTAAAAGCTTCTACCTTTAGAAGCTTTACCATTCTAAAATTGCGAGTTTGAAGAATTATTTGGTAAAGGTTTTTAAATTCAAATAGTTTCAAATGGAATTGCTTTTAAATTTTTTAGCTTTTTAATGTGCGTATCCTTTCATATTCAACATTTTTAATATAAAAGTTTGTACTTTTTTTATCAGTTAAATTTGAAAGTGGGAGTTTAAAGAATGATTTGGTAAAGGTCTTTAAATTTGAATAGTTTCAAATTAAATTTCCTCATAATTTTCTCTCTTTTTTCAAAGGTACTGATCCTTTCAAATTCAAAAATTTAAATTGGAGTGTTTCTACATTTTTTATTACTGGAAAAGCTGTACCTTTTTTTTTAACTGAAGCTCTGGAATTTGAAAGTTTTTGAATTATTAGTTGAAAAATTAAAAAAATGTGAAGGTAGTTTAATTAAAGGCTTTCAAATTTTGTACTTTTCAGGCTTCGGATCCTCGAGAAAGTAGCCTTTAAAAATTTATTTTTTGTCGGTATTATATACTTTTATATTTGTTGCATAAGTTAAATTTGAAGTTTCGAAACTTAGCACTTAGGTTTTTCTTTGTTTATTAAAAGATCCTCGAAAGATGTGTCATAAACTATTTTCTTTTGAACTTTTAGGCTTTTTCTGATAATGTATTTACTTTAAAAATTTTATCAACACTAAATATTTTATGAAATTTCATGAAATAGCTACTAATTATGCTAATAATGTTGAAAATGAAATAATTAAAGTCGAAGATAAATGAATTTAATTCAATTCATGAATTCAATTAAAATTAATATAATATTTTTAAAATTATAATATTAACATTAATACTAACATATAAATATTCGTAATATGTATATAATTCTATTATTATCAATATTCTATACACTTGAAAAACATAACCTCTAAGTCGACGGATATAAGAACTTAAGAATCGCGCATAACATTAAATTCGCCAATTTCTGTAACTTCTATCAAATTCGGATCGAGTTATAAATAGAAGACCGCCGAAGTTTTCCGATCGGCAATCGTGCATCTTCGACCTTCCGAATTCAGAAGAGGAGAAGTTGGTTGCGCGCGCAATTACAGTCATGTGATACCACTCTACCAGAGCTTTTATTGTGTGCGAGGATAACTCGTTTCAAATACGGGATCACTGACATTGGCTGCTTGACTGCTCTCACTTTAATCGCAGCGTTGTTGTCTGAAGTTTCCACTGCGTGGCGCTAGAATCCAGATAAAGTTTTTAAAGATACCGACGGAACGCTTTTTAACTACTACTAAAAGAAGAACGTAGAATCCAAATTTCCTCAATTTAAAAGTTGATCTTGCTGTTTTTCTGAGTCCTTCGGTCTGCCAGGGACACTATCGAGAAACGTAAGTAATTAGCGAAGCTTTGATGAAAAGAAATTTTCAGCGTAGACGCAAGGTGTTATTAAGATATTTGTCGGAAGGCTGTCTCATCCAAAATTTCGGCCAGCCTGAGCTCATCGAGTGGCACGGTAATGCCTTGGCGGAGCAGCGAAACGTTTGCTAGATTACAGTCGAGATATGTACCCACAACCTTTTAGACTGTGTATTCAACGATTTTTTGCGAAAACTATGCTGTTAAAATTATCCTTTATTCTCCTATAATGTTCATGAAATTGTTCTTTACTTTTCAATAGTTTTTCATGCGATTTTTCTTTTTTCTGTGTAAGAGACTAAACGTGCAAAAAGCACTGACTTTGATGTGAATTACTTCGCTTTGAAAATGGGCGATTCAATCTTAAGTTTACAGTTCGATATATATACAGTTCGTAATAAATCTTTTTTCCGGCAATTACCTTAAACATCTCATATTTTGTTTCGAAATCGCTTTTAACATATTTTCGGATAATTTTAGTAAAGAAAAGTTTTTTTTTTTAGAAATGATAAATTCATAATAGAATGATATTGTGGCACTTTTTTTAATATTTTGAAGGAACAAGGTTTTATCTTATCCATGAACTTGGATACATTTTAATAACGGAATGATATACCATAAATACAAAAGTTTACTTCAGAAATAAATTCTCTTAGTTTTTTGTGGTAAAGTAACTATAAACGTACTCTAGTTTAACTTCTAAAAAAAAGTACGTTAACTAATTAAAATATTTCATGACAGTAATTCCTGAAATTATCAAATTACGAAAAATATGTCAAAACAGCATACAAATATACACACCATATCAGAATAATAATCTGTCACTAGTGTTATTAATATTGTAAGTGTACTTCAAACATAAATGTTTTCAAGGTAAAATAGTCATTTGCATACGACAGACTAGCGTCTAACAAATTTGATTGAAATATTTAATGACAGTTTGTTTCCTTAAATTTTGCGTTAATCAGTTTTTCCTACATTTTGAAAAAATGAGTATCCTTTTTTCTGTGCTCTTAACTTTGGACCTTATTCTTAATTCTATTGGTATGTAAAGAATAAATTATATCATTTTTTTATTTTTTATTTTTAATAGTGAGTACGTTGAAACATTCTATTATATATTAGTGAATGTATCATACCATCCCGTGTAGAACAGAGTAGGAGCCGGCCGGGCTACAGTTTTCTCGAATCATGTAGTCTGGACCCGGCCGGTTATATTCCATTGTCGGGAACCGCCCAGGCATTTTTCAGGTTAATGTTTTTGTAGAAATTACACGTTTTTTAAGAGCCTTGCCATTATCAAAGACGTAATAATGGATTCTAGAAGAGTTATTATTTGAAAAGTATAATTTAAAGATTTATTAGATCAGTGAAACAGAAATGAGCTTTTTCAAATTCTGCAAAAAAAAGCCATTAAATTTGTTCGAATGATTTAATTTTTTAAATTAAACAATGTTACAATTTTTATCAACTTTTCTATTTTTACACAATCTTTTGCATGTACACTTACAAATTTACCGCCATATATAGCGCCTACTGCGTCTGGCGTCTGCATAGACACTTAGTAATTTTAGTTTCGCACCTGGAACGAGGATGCTGCTTGCACCCACGTCGTGTCGTCTCTTCGAAGTTCGCAAATAAAATCGAGACTCGCATTTAATATCAACCTTATATTAGTAATTAGCTTAGAAACCCCAATTAGTGCGCGATAGTTACGGCAGTCAAAGCTCGAGGCGATCTGTACTGTAACTTTCCAAAGACTATGGATATTCAAATATTACTTTAGCCACATATTCTACACATAATTAAGATGCAGTTTATGAAAAAGAAATAATTGATTTTTTTTATCCTCAAGTGGAATCACCCCCTTAAATGTTTGATATCTAATTCATTGATCATGGGTGTTTGAATTTCGGCTAGCGACTTGTAGGGCTAGGACTAGGTCAACTAGAAATTTCTTCTATATTTTTTATTCCCTATTTTACTATCCATGTGAATCCTTTCCCATCTTTTCTGAAATATAAGATAGCCATATCTTCTTGAATCTCAGTCTTTCTATCTAAATGAATCCACAGCTTATCCACCTCTATCCTTTTCTATATTCTTTTAAATATCCTATTTGTTCTATCCGACTGAATCCTCCGCTTATCCATGTCCTTCTTTAGCGAGAAGCGCGCTACTTGACGTATCCCTGACTTAGTACCTGTAAAAGGCTGACTGTAAAAGTTAGACACAAGTCGAATCATTTGCACCGTTTATAACTGGAGGGTCAGCAGATGCCATTGCACAGTTCGAACTTCGACTAGTAAGTCGTAAAGCTAGAAAATTTTGTTGTTAGGTCTATAAACCCTCGCTGATTTATTACTATTTTGTAGAAGTTTGAAATTCGAAATATATTATTATTTTTGGAACGGATAAGAATAATATATATTTGAGAGGATTCAAATGGATAGAAACTAAAACGATATATCGTTGATAATGAGTTGTCTGGGATAAATCAAGATAGGCATTTGTAAACAACAAGGATAGAAAAATATAGGCATATGAGACCACGAGGGATAGTCAGAGATAGAGGAAGATCGATAATTGTGAGTGTAAGGGATAGAGTCAGTCTTGAATTCCCTCCAAACTTTGTCGTTGAATGGTCTTGCTATAGATTTATCTGATTCTTTCAATGATCTTGATTTGATATTCAACAGAACTCTTCCTGGAAAACAGCAGGTTGAATCAATATTACGCAAAACGTTCAGAGCGTTACATCAGCTTAGTCGGAGTGAGAAGTATTTGTCTACAGCTACGCGAATGACCTTAATTGCAAACTTGAACGTGCCGTCCATGCCTGCATCCGTTTTATCTTTAACTTGTACAAATTCGATCACATTTCTGAGTATAGGATCTAATTATTGCTCAAGCTTATAATTTTAACAATTTTAAGAGATTTAATTGCGGGTTTATAATTTCGAGTTGCAACATTTAGCGTTTACATAATAAATTTGCTGGAACTATACATATTTAAATATGACTACATGACTACATGAACATGGCTACATAAACCTACAAAACTCGATTATCTCACGAATCAATCTTCTGATTATTTGCATATATTGACCTTAAATACTCGCGAGACATTGTGGAAAATATTTATAAAAATCGTTTAAGGACTTTTGTTTTTAAGTTGATCCAAGCTCAACGAGTAAACTTTTCACAAACATATGATTTTATTTAATTCGAATATAAAAATGAGAATATTTCTTACAAAGACTTGGCAAACTTTGACTTCACAATTTATGTTTCGACTGACTTATACGAAAAGAAATAAAATAATCAAATTGCGCTCTTACTACTTGTGATACATTTTTAACATTAAAAATTCTTTTTTTGCCTTTCTACAGAAATATCAACAGGTATGCCGCCCAAAACAAGGGACTTTCTGGCCAATTTTAGGAAGAGTAACGAAGATGCGAATCATGAAGGTAGCTATCGTACTAATAAATATTGATAACAAAAATTTTCATTCATAACTAGTTCTTATATTCACCGTTTAAAACTTTTAATAATTCCTTATACGAAATGAAATGAAATAATCGAATTGCGCTCTTACTAATTGTGATAAATTTTTAACATTACAAATGCTTGTATGTTTTTTGCCTTTTCGCAGAAATATCGTCAGGTGTGCCGCCCAAAACAAGGGACTTTCTGGCCAATTTTGGGAAGAGTAACGAAGATGCGAATCATGAAGGTAGCTATCGTACTAATAAATATTGATAAAAGAAATTTTCATTCACAACTAGTTTTTATATTCAGCGCTTAAAGCTGTTAATAAGTCCTTATACCAGCAAATATTTTTCAGGCACGGATCCTGATTCCCAATGTTTTAAAGAAAAATGTTTGCAGAAGTATACCACAGCAGGACTTTATTTTTTTTATCTAGTTCTTTTTTTTGTAGGATTTTCTCCATTTGCAGCTATTCCCCATAATATATTTCTGTAAAAAAAGAATAATCATCAATATTTTAGCAAGCGTCTACTAATAATTGCTCTCTTGAAGATTTGCCCGTACACGGAGAAAAAGGTCTAGTTGGGCCAAATAGGTTAATCTAGTTACACGCGTTTGGCAAATTTAAGATCCCTTCGTTGCTCTTTTCTACACCGTTTACCCCCACTATTCTTCCCTCTAGCCTCTTGCCTGCCTGCCTAATATTCGGCGTCGTTACCTCCACTTTCTTCCAGCGTTATTCTCACCATTTTCAGAGATGCGAAAACCGATGTGTTTTTATTTTTGTTTCTATTTACGCGTATTGGAATAAGTAACTTCCGTGACAATACAGTGGATAATCTGCTGAATTTGTGGAATCTTTTCACCTACAAGGCTATATTTGATGGAACGTAAACTTTGTTTTTCTTTGGTGTCACCGCTATGTTGTTTTGAAGATAATGCTTCAGGCCGTGCTGTTTCTTTGTAAAATATGAAATCATACTTTTGAACAGAGTTTAATTAACAAACCTTTGTTTTATTTTATTGCATACATTTTCAAACCTATCCCGAAGATCCTAACATACTTATTTTTCTAAAAAAATGAGGCCAAATTTTTTCTATGAAGAGAGAGAAATGTTCTGAATTCAAGGGCATGAATAAAAACGTAATATATAGCACACATCAACATAGATTCACGCAGTGAAATGAATTAGTTGTCTTGCTACAACAACTCATGACGGAAAACATCACAATAAATGTCTAAGAAAATGTTTTATGCGAATTGTTTACGAATTTTTTTCAACTTTTTCAAAATCAACAGTCAAAGCAAAAATTGGTGGAACGAAGTTTTATTCCTAACGACTAAAGTGTGTTAACATTGATCCTACGAAAGAAGTATGCTTATGCATTTACTATTCTATTTTTGAAATTTCCCTTATTCACCTGAAAAATATCAGAAAAGAGCGATACGCAGGCATGAAGAATATTATTCAGAAGAAAGTACTGTCTTTGGTATTATGTCCTCCAGCAACTAAAGACTATATTTTTTAGAACTGTACTGAATGTTTAGGGGCTGATGGTATATTACTAGGTTTGCAAATGAGGGAGCAGCTAAAGAAGTAACTTTCGCTATTTGCATAATCTGCGAGAAAAATTCAAAGATTGCATTTAAGGAACAAACATGTTTCCAGCTTAAAAAATAATTTAGCCCTGATCAAGCTGATAGGATTCATTTATTGGGAATATTGAGATGAATAAAATCGCGATCTGCCCATGCACCACTCTAAGGTTTTTCCTGCAACCCCAAAATGCCATAAACATCACACGTTTCAAACATGTTCAAGTGTGTTCAATTGTTGTTAATTTATGATGCAGTTGTTAATGCATTGCAACTGAAAATAACAAATTTGAATTGAAATTGATTGAACGAATGACTTTCGACCCCCCCCCCCAACCCTTCCTGACTACGCAAGAAAAAACTCATATTTCGTCCTACGATAACGCGTGCAAATTGTTAAGATTACAATCTAAGCAATAATTTAACTTTTTACACTGATCAACAAAATATGAGCTATGTGTTAAAATCCGCGTTTTGACCAATTATTCATTTTCGGTGGTTTGTATGAGTTCACATGCTAAATTGGACGCGTAGACGAGTCCAACAATTTACGACAAGGGCGTCAGGTAGTTTTAAACCAAAAATGAAATAATTTGTAAGCAAAAATGAGAAATGCTCTCGCTGCTCCAAACTCTCTGATAGAGTGAGGAAGGTAAAGAGTGACGCATGAAAGAGGGTTTAGGTTAGATATAATAAAGTGGAATACCTTGTGTTGAGGTGAAATATAATTTAATTTAGCATCTTCCAGCGATTGATGTTTTATCCTGAGGCAACCCGTGTTCCCATTAATTACCGATACCATCTAAAAAGAAATCAATGGGTGGAAGACCCTAACGAATTAATTAGACTTGGCCTTGACAGAGGTCAGAAACTAAAAAGCTTCAACGGCGTGTGTCTACCATTTCGACACACGACGTTGAAAGCAACGAAATCCTATAGTGTTTCCTCTTATCTCGATTGCTTATTAGTAAAGTGATTTTTAGTCCAAGTGATGGAATTTAATAGTGTGCCTTCGAGGCTATGTGCTCACTCGGAGTCCAAGAAAGCGCATGACGTTCAGAGTAGCGACCCCGTTCTTCATCTCCAGTTGCAGGGATATTCTAAACAGCGCTCATAGTGCTTGAAACTGCACTATAATGTAAGCGGTTTGTACCACTTGTTAGTACAGTAGGGTTCTGCGTTTCCAGACACCATGTATTGCCTAGCGTACGAGTGAGTTTCACTCTCCCATCTCCCTACTCCAAGTTCCTGCTTCTCTCAGCGCTTCCCGCTCGTCATACACCGGATCCCTACTCCCCGCTGCCGCGTTGTCAGTCCCCTCGTCATTCTTCGTCCAGCCGACTTATCGTTCACATGTGCGAATATTCCTGATCGTGCACTGATCTGTTACCAAATTTAAATCTTAACTCAGGACGCGCAACGTCCTTTGATTGAATAAAGTCACACTAATTTTATTGAGTTTTATTGTAAGTATTTATTTAAACAAGCTTCTGCATAGCAACTATGGGATTCTCAGCGGTGTACTTCTTGTAACCATAGTTTCCTAACATTAACGTGGGTCGCCATAACTACACCGTATGGCTAATACCTACACAGTCAGAGTCGAAGCGCCGCTAGTGTCAGGAGATCGCAACTAAATATTCGTGGAGTGACAGGAACTGCAAGGAAGTCACACAGTTGCCAGTTAATTTCCTCGCAGGGTTGTGGGGCACCGTCGCTATTCGAGTTTCGCGACTTGACACTGGTCGTGCTCTATGCACTGCTGTTCACGGGGGTGCGCTGACTCGTGTCAACGTGCAGATTCTCCGCGTGCGCATGATCCTGTGTTTCCCAGCACTCTTGTGCAAACGGAAATCTCATCCACTACGCATGTGCTGGGAAACCTCCTCTTCTTGGTCCATGGCTTCGCATCCCGTACGATGTAGAATTTGACAGCTCGCTTGTTGTCGGTGGTACACCCGTTTTGAATACAACCGCAGGACATGGAACAAGGTTTTATTCCAAATGAAACCAATTTAATTAATATTAACAAGGAATTTTTGAGATTGGCATAAGAAATTATGTAGATTTTTGGATTCGCTACTCTAGGCTCGTTTCCACAGCAAGACCTTAAAAGCTGAGTATTAATTTCTAATATGTTTTCGTGCGGAGTTTATAATACTCCGTCACAGTATTCATGAAATGAGATACATTATTTCCAGAGTGGTTTTCTGTGCTGAATCCAAATCTGGCCTCTATTTTTTCGCAGCACACCAGGTTTTTTAAATTTGTTAAGATAAGTTTTTTTCGAAAAATCATAAATCGTATGAGAAAAGGATGTAAAAAATGTTTTAAACATAAAGTAAATATTTCAAATGTTGTTACAGCTGGACCTATAAACTTTTTTGAAATTTTTTCCGCATCGAAAAGAGAATTTTACCCATTTGACTAAAAAATACATGATAATCATCTAAATATAAAGTTTTTAGTAACACCATTTTTTTCGTGTTTTTTTTTTAGTTTTTCTTTTAAGTATCTAAGGGACTGTAAAAGATATTGAAAAAACAAAAAAGCAATTGATTCTGCATTAACAATACATCGTAATAATGTACTTATTTCCGTTTAAAAATTTTTTACGCCGTTTTTTCATACGACTTTTGATTTTTCAATATAAAATTTAAATAAAACAATCTCAAAAACATGACGTGCTGGGGAAAAACAGAGGCCAGATTTGGATTCAGCACAGAAAAATACTCTGGAAATTATATATTTCATTCCATGAATATATAGGTCATATTTTGTTGATTAGTGTTATAAGTAGTTATTTATGACATCAATATATTACATTTGGAAAACGAAAAATACATTTCAATAATAATGAACTCATTATTTATCCACAAATCAACTAAAATGCCACTAAGCGAAGTGGAAAACATTATATTAATAAAGAGCACGAAGCTTCCACTTATCTTAATGTCTATTTTGGTTGATTTGGTGATAAATAATAAGTTATTTATTATGGAAGTGTATTTTTATTTTTACAAATGTATTATATTGATATCATCCATGAACTACTTATAAAAAAGCCAATTATTGCTTAAGATTATAATTTCAACAATTTTAAGAGATTTAATTTCGGATTTTTTTTCCAGCTGCAACATTTAGCGATTGCATAATAAATTTACTCAAACTATAGACATTTAAAAATGTTTCAACCTTGCAACATTTATTGCAAAGGCATCCTGATTGGTCACCGTTATATGAACCTACAAAAATCGATTATGTCATGAATGCATCTTCTATTTTCATATATTAACCTTAAATACTTGCCTGACGTTGTGCAAAATATTTATAAAAAAATCCCATCGTTCAAGGACTTTTATTTTAAATTTGATCCAAGCCCACCGTGTAAACTTTTCACAAACATATGTTTTTAATTAATTCGAGTATAAAAATTTGAATATTTCTTAAAATGAATTAGCAAACTTTGATTTCACAATTTATGTTTCAACTGACTTATCCGAAATAAAATGAAATAATCGAATTGCGCTCTTACTAATTGTGATAAATTTTTAACATTACAAATGCTTGTATGTTTTTTGCCTTTTCGCAGAAATATCGTCAGGTGTGCCGCCCAAAACAAGGGACTTTTTATCCAATTTTGGGACGAGTAACGAACATGGGAATCATCAAGGTAGCTATCGTACTAATAAATATTGATAACAGAAATTTTGATTCATAAATAATTTTCCTATTCACAGTTCCAAACATTCAATAATTTCTTATAGTAGCAAATATTTTCCACACACGGGACCTTATTTCTAATGTTTTAAAGAAAAATTTTAGAAAAAGTATAACAGATCAGTACTTCATTTTTGTATCGAGTTCCTTTTTTAGAAGAATTATCAATATTTTTATGATTATAAGGAATCAATGTTTGAAAATCATTATATAGAAATCGGTAATATGATGAATAGCACTGGTATAAATTATGTTTAAATTGTTAAGAAATTAATGTGAAAAGTAGACTATCTATAAAGGAATAGTTTGTTTTAGACTACTCATAATTCTAAACAAATTAATTTTAATTATTAATTTAATTAATAAAGGCCAAATTCATTACAAATCTTACAGGTATGAACACGTTAAAATCACGGAATTTATGAAAAAAATGTATCATTTTTGCTTTGAAGTGCTACAGTTTTAAAACTGGTATAGATATTATACCTTTGATTTATGATTCTAATAGTTATTTCATTCTCGTTCAAAATTTACAGCAAATTTGGAAAAATTCTAAAAACTGAAAAAGTAGTGGCAGTCCTTTTTTCTTGGGTTTTTCTAGGAAAGTTGTATCATGGCGAATATATCTTATTAAATTTTTTTTCTTGTGCCCGAGCTTTAGAGAGTAAAAACAGTTTTTATCGTTACGAATCTCAAAAAGTTATTAAAAAAAAGTCTCTTGTCACTTTTCTCTATCTTGGATTTCTTTTGAGATTTTCGGCTAAATAAGAATAGATTCAGCTATAACTGTATTTTTCTCATAACAATAGAACACTACTCTGTTATAATTAGGTAAAAAGGGTATAATATAATTTTTTTATCTTGCATTAAGATTTAAATAGTCTCTAGCGCTAAGAGTTTTGTTACTTTATTCCTAGTTAATTTTTCTTCCTGTAATACTTTAGATGTGATTAAAGTCAGATAATGTCAATTTTGTTTCAAAATTGAAATTAATGCTGAGATTGTTCATTTTGAACGTGTTCTTCATCAATGACTACAAATTTAAATATCGCATGAACATTTTAATGCAATTTAAGGTTTAATTTTTAATATACTGTTACGAGTGGACAATTACCCCCACTTTACGTCTAATTAGCTTATATAAAGCGCCGCCCCTCTGAGGGGCTCAGTTCTATACCCTTATTCATAAACGCAATTAAAGCGCTCGAAGTCAGAGATCGACTTCGAGCTTACACAAAAAAAGCTTATTAAGCATTTTCACATATAAAATTTTGGAGATCCTGCCAGGATTGCTCTTTTAATTTCTGTATTCACGGATACAATAGAGAAATTTAAGAAGAGAAAGGGAAAGAATTTTACGAAATTCATTTGAACTCCGGATCTACCTACGGGTTACCCGACGACCTGAAAAGTAGGAAAACGTAGATTAGAAATAGATGGCATCTGCGTGTGGATCATCTACAGTGGATCAAGCCATCAAGCGAATTTAGAAGATTAAGCATTTATGTAAAAAAACAAATCGTATTAAATTGTAAAGAGAAGTCTTCCTTGCTCTCTGAGAAAGGAGACTAACGTGAAATAAAATTTAATTTCACGATAGGCAAGCTAAAGTGTTGCTATTCCGGTAGCGTATACTCCTGTTGCTCCAGAGCACTGCCTTTCCTCAACAATAATAGAGTATTGAGATCATTGCATTCTACTGTATTAAGAGACTAAACATTAATAGCTAACCGTAATCACGCGTATGAGATAACAGATGCGATACACGCTAGTATACGCAAAGTATCGAGATTTCAACAGTGTAGCTTTCGCGACTGACGATACTGAAAAGACTTCTGATTCACCACACGAACTGATTACTTTCTTCTTTACGGCAATGACCTCCCACAACGACAGTCAACCTTTTTCGAGAGCACAATCTTACACAAACACAGCACCGGATTCCTTATTAAATCTGGAACCAACTCAGCAACTGCGATTGGAAATGCAAGACTTGAGATTCGAGAATTTCAGAATTCAAGAAGAACTTGCTACACTTAACAACGAAAATCACAACAGGAGACAAGAAATTAAACAAGTCGCAAAAAATACAGGACTTATAATAGACGACGATTCCGATCCTGACGCAAAAAAACTAAAGTACCTAGACGAGGAACTAGACAACCGCTCTCACGACCCAATGATCACCCCTACCAAGAAGTATGTCAGCGGAACGACCAAATGAGCTGCCCGCTAGAATATCATCTATAATCACTTCCCTATCACCAACAAAGGACATGGTTAGAACAATTAAAATTCTTAATGGAACTAATGATGCCGGTGTCCACGAATGGATGAAAAGCGTGAATAGAGCTCGTTTACGCTGTGACAATCCAGACTTACTTCTGGAATTTGTAGTAGCTGAACAAATTAGAGGTCACACTGAACAATCCATACGACACATCGCAAAAGGAAGTTAAAACGGATGATACTCAGCTTTAGAAATTAAACTTGAACCACAAAGCTCGATTGAATTGAATAGAGTTAAACTGGATGCAATTTAACAAGCAGGAAACACAGCTCAAACTTTTAGCCTTCTCCTTAAGATGCCCAAAAGGACCTCGTGTAGGCGGTAATAGCAGAGTACCCTTCCGGAACGAAAAGGAAAATGGCCCTAGAGATAGAAGAAAACACCGTGATTAAAAGATTCATAATGAATTTAAGAGGCGGTTTTTCGGTACAGGTTGGGTGCATTTAACCAACCACGCTATCAAAAGCGCTGCAAGAAGCATTGAAAGCTGAAGCTTGGAAACGGGAAAAAATAAAGATAGAATACCTACACAAAGCCAAGTGCCTCGAAAAATTACTAAATTCCAACCCCGATCAATAACAACTAGACCTTCAGCCAATATCACACCCAAACAGATGAGAGTACCAAACTCGAATTTGCCAATAAGCAAAAGATGGAAGATTTCCTGCCACAAGTTCGGAAAACCTGGTCATTTAGCATCTCAGTGTTTTTCAAAACCCAAAAATTTTTAACTGGGACAGTTCCAAAAAAGACTACCAGAAGTAAAAACTACTCAGGAACATCGGAAGCCCAAGAAGAATGTTTAAAACTAGAGGAGAGAAAAATGGAAGAAATTCAGGAGCAAATAAATTACGAGGACCAACCTAAATATATAATTTATCTGGCAAATTAAATCAGTACACGGAAGAAGAAGTGACGGATCTGTATACAAATTATTAGCAGATAGCAGAGCAGCAATCAACATAATTAGGAAAAATCATTTACAGCCCAAACAAGAAACATTTAAGTTCCATAACAAATTCTAAATGTGTGACGATCAACACGAAACAAGGGAAGCCACTTATCTGCAGTATTTTAGAAAAAACAAATATTCCACATAGCAGAAGAAAACTTCCCGTTATTAAAAGATGGAATAATAGGATTCTCATTCTTCAACAAATACCCCATATATGTTAAAACAAGAACTGATTTGATATTCGACAAATGGAACCTAACATTACATTTCAGGGGAAATTACCTACCAGAAAACTCAACAAAAATCTGTAAAATTAACACACCCGACAAAGAAAATCAAGTAATTTGTATATAAAATTAAAAAGCAATTCCTAAAGGACTATACACAATATACAAGGTAGAAATACCGTAATATAAATATTCCCAGAAACACATAAAAATACCAGAGGAAATTCAATTCAGCAGAATTACGGCTATGGAATCACGAGACGTAGATCGTGCTTGAAAAGGGGGTGATTACCCTTCCAATAACTTCAAAAGAGTGAAAAAATTTAAAATGGCCTCAATCTTAATCATAATCAAATAGAAATTAGAAAACGAATACAAGAAATCGCTACTCAATATTCAGAAGTTTTCACTCTAGACTGAACAAAAAAATAATTCTGAATTCCGGAAAAATGAATAACCTGAGATCCCATAAACTACCCGAGAAACACAAGAAATTTGCACTTAACGAAACAAGTGAATTATTGCAATAGCTGAGTAGAGATTCACAATCACCTTTCAACTCCCCACTATGGATAGTCCCTGAACAAGGAGGAAAGCTTAGGATGGTAGCAGATTACCGCCAGAATAATAAAGACACCAACTAGGAAATGCAAAGTTTTTCTCAGCCTTCGACCTTAGTGCAGGATTCCACGAAGTCTCCATAAAGAAAGAGTAAAAAAAACAGCTTTTTCTACTATAAAAGGGTATTTCGTATATAATAGAATACTGTTCGGTTTGAAAAACGCACCCCCTACCTTTTAACCTCTGGTGGGCAATGCGTTCAGAGGATTAATTAAGAAAGAATGGTTCGTTTACATTGATGATATTGTAATATTCTAAAGACATGAGAAGAGAATAACAAAAATTTAGTGACTGTCCTGGAAAGAATAAAAAAATTTAGGCTTGAAATCAGAACCATCAAAATGCGAGCACCTACGCCCAGAACTAGAATACCCAGGCTACCTAATTACCGCGGAAGGAGCTAAGCCAAACCCTATTCAGATTAAGCCAATCCAGAAATTCAAGCAGCTGAAAACACCTAAAGACGTGCAATTATTCTTAATATTAGCTGGACATTATACGAAGTTCATAAAGAACTTTTCTCCTATAGCTAGAATATTCATCAGATTAACTCAGACAGACTCAATTTTTTATCGGTCTCCAAAGTGTGAAGAAATTTTTAAACAATTAAAAGACGCATCAGCAACATCACCAGTATTAAGGTTCCCCGATTTTAAAGAATGTTTTACTTTAAAAACCGACGCAATTAATCAAGGCAGAATTAGCCTGTCACAAAAAATAGACATCTTCTTCTGAAGTCCAATTGATTAGGAGACGCTACAGTAGACTAACTAGTAAAGCAGTATCCTACACAAATTATTAGGCAAACAACGTCAAAACATGAAGCAAATTAACAGCGAATTCGACACAATTTATACATATAACAAAAGCATAGCTAGCATGCTGTCAAATCACACAAAAAAACGCAAATTAATATTAGACTCTTTGTCGACGGAGCATAACTCTAAGTTAGTATTAGCGGCAATACTATTACATGAAACAAACGAGGATATTGAAACAGCGATAAACGCCATAAATGACGGGAAGCACGGCATAGTACGGCCCCAAATTTTAACACCTAAGATGCTAAAAGAGACAGTTAAAGAATTCGAGACAACTCAAACACAACACTCCTATTGTGGCAATAAAGAAGAGAACTACGAGCATATTATAGATATCAGTACTCTCTCTGTAGCAGTAATCCAAAGCCAATTTACATATATACTAGAGATACCGGAAATGGAGAAAGAAGAAGATTCCTTGCAAAGAATAATCCCTATCCCGATACAAATAATTGAAGTTCACATCTTCAAATCCCGGACAATGACGTGGTCATTAAATATCGAGACTCTTACGTATTAACAGAAAAAATGTCTGAACCCCAAAAACTTACAGGATTTAAATGCAAAATATACAACAGGTACCCTTGAATTAGAAAAATCATGTGAAAATCATATGACTCAATGGCTAAATGTAACGTATGAGATAAAATTTAAACAAAAAGACATTAAAAAGTTAGGACAAAAAGTAGTATAACTTCCGAAACATATATCACATGAAGATTTTAAGCAAGGTAGAAATAACCTAGATGACACTGAAAATACTCTACAGACTATTGCCACCCACAGAAGGCTAAGTACATGGAAAGAAACTGGTTTAGAATGGTTACGATATTTAGGTTACATCGCTTTAGGACTAGGAACACTTTATACTTTAGGTAAATTCGCTTTCCTCGATTAAATAAAGGGATGCTTCTGAAAACACTCTAATTATTTAGTAATAAAAATAACGTAGTCCACCAATCCCATATTGTAACATATCAAATCCAACCAACTCCAAAATCATTGCTAAACTACGAAACCGGAAGCATAGTTCAAAAAAATAAAAATTTAAAGATACAAAAAACTTAGATGCAAAGTCGAATCTAAAAAGGGGGTTGTTACGAGTTAACATCAACCCCCCTTCCTTCTGCGTCTAATTCGCATATATGAAGCACTCCCTCTCTGAGAAGCTCAGTTCTATACCGGTACTCATAAACGCAAATAAAGTGCTCGAAGTCAGAGATTGACTATTAAACATTTTCACGCATAACAATACTAACGGGAGAAAATTATTTTAGGAAACAATCGTGCATTTCATAAATGATTATCGCCATACCGGAGTACTACTTAAAAAGTTAAGAATTAATAGAACCGTTGAAAATGAATAATGGGTACGAAATTTTTTCTTCAAAGAGAAAGAAATGTCCTGATTTTATTTTGAGATACCCTAGAATCTATGAGAAATCTTTAAAAAAAATTTAGATTCTTTAAAATCCCATAAAATTACCAAAGATTTTTAGAAATCTTCGAAATCTTCAAAAATCGCTTGAAATATTTAAAAATCTTATGACGTTCCTTGTTACTCATGGAATTACTACAAGATCTCTGGAAAGCCGTTGAAATTCTTTATAATTATTGCTTGAATTAAATTCGTTGAGATTGTTTGGGGGTGTAGAGCGAATAAAAGATGAATGATCGACGTAACAAGTATTTAGAGACAAAGTAAGTGGCAGCGCACCCAGATCCAGACCGAGGAAAAAATGGTTATAATGAGTGAATTAGATTCTATTTTGAAGATATATTAAAGGCTACAGAAACACAAGAGCTTACATGAGGAAATGCACGGACGTAAAGAAAGCTAAAGAGGTGTACCAGCACAGAAAAGTATGACGAGAAATAGTTAATAGGAAATGCATAATCAAGAGTGTTATTGAAGTTAATGACACCTAAAACAAAAGATCTTGGGTACTAATAGGCTCGAGTAGAGAACTTTATATGGTAACTTTTTGAAGCTCTTCGCATGATGAGATTGCTAGACAGATGGATCAGCGACTTTTAAAAAAATGTAAACTTCTGTTTCTTGTTGCAGAATGCAGTTCACAGATCGACCATTTGCCTCATGGTGACCCTTTTCTCGGTGTTCCTTATAGCGGACCTTCTTCTTCTTCTGGAATACATTCTACACAAAGGACTCTTTCTCTGGAAAGACTTCACTATTCTGCTAGGTCTCCCTCTCCTGCCGAACCTCGTCTTCATGTCAGATCCAACCCTCCTTCTATGAGGCTAACTTATACTTACGTACTTGGATTTGAACTTAACGATCTTGAACGTATTCGACTCATTCCCTACAGGAATCCAAACCGGACGTTCAAACTTCAAAGATATACTTTTCCTCCCGATAAACCAATTCAATTAAGAACAAAATTTAACGCCCTTCAGCCCATGCCAACCGAAGAACAAATTGTATTAGTAGCGTCTAATGGTGACGTTTTAGCAATGTTGGAAATGAAAAGACACACAATTTTCCGTGCATTATATACAGCTATTACTATCTCCGGAAAGCGGGCGAAAATAAACATTTACAGCGGCCAAGTTAAGGAATTAATCCCAAAAGAAATTTCAGAATGTCCAGTAGGCGGCCATAACCCAATCTCACGAAATTTTAAAGTAGAGCGTGTATAAACCATAATTCTTCATACAACTGATGCGATTAAAAAAACGAACATCAACTATTCCCATTGTTGATACTGACTAATTAGTTTATTTCGTTGCAAGTAAACTGATAATTTTCTTCGAAATCTGAAAATTTAATTTAAAAAAAAATTAACTTTTTAATTTCATAAATACAAATGATTTTTTTAAAATGACATGTAAGTTATATTTATGAAAAACTATATGATATGTTATTTACGTTTAATTTCTTGTTAGCCTTAACAATACTGAAAGAAAATAGTATAATCTACTATAAGCATATGAATGTTCCAGAGCAATAATTGTAATATTTCTCCAACTGTGAGCTTTTAAAGTTTCCTGGTGGCCATCCCAAGAGGTATTCGGCGAACAGAAAGCGCAAACTTTCAAGCCGCCCCTACGTTCGTGCTCCATTTGAAATACAATTCACACTTTTTCTCATTTTTATATGGGAAAAAATGACTTGTAGGAACGATGCTGTATAAACTGCTTCGAAAACTCTTTGTAATAATAACCTTTACGAAATTCAGAAATGTAATTTCACAAGTCTCATTACTATTTAATATTGTCCGATCAAAAAAAAAGTAGTGAATGATCTGCCGGTACCGTGAATAAATTTCTTCATCTGGTACCAGCTAAGAGATTTTCAACCAGTACCAGTAAGGTAGCTGCAAAGAATTGCTAGTGAGCGAAAATGAACTCACGAACAGGATTCGAACCCAGGCTGCCGTTGTTTCAACACAAACACGCTGTCCAATGAGAATCGGAGCCTTGTAGTGGCCAGAACTGATTAGCCATGTAGAAAGTCGAATATCCCTTACTATGGGCACCTTATTTCCCTCACAACCAGTTACTTATCGTGAAGAGTGTAATATCATTTACTATAATATTTAAATATAAATGGGAGACAAGATTCCAGTGCCTAAAATGTTTCAAATTTTGTGCAAAATATCTGAGTGCTACTTTTAGTACGAAATTCCAAATTAAAGTTCAGTCACAACGACGATAGTCAACGCAGCAAAATCAGAACACCGCGCGATCATAACACTCCGTCGGTCACTTCACCACTATCACACCACTGTCGCCCACGACATAACCACCACAACAAACGCGCGCCCCAAATATCACACCGCCCCGACATGCACGCCACGACTACACACACTATCTACGCCGACGGCACGGCCACTGCTACTATTTCGTTCACCGTGGGATTATAGAACCACTAAGCGCCTCGAAGACTACACTGAGAAAAATATCATGTATCTACAACACGACGCTTTCTTTGCATAGAAACCGCATTGAATTAAACGGTACCCGTGTCAATTCAACAAAACAGTATTTTGAATCAATGCGGCAGGGATTTTTGATTCTATGCGTTGCACCCTGTTGCCTCAACACGGTTGCGTTTTGATTCTACACGGCTCCGTGTCGAGTGGTTGTCACTGTGATTCATAAAAAAGTCATAAAGTTCATAAAAAGAGTCATAAAAAAACCGTGTTGTAGAAACACGGCCCGTGTTGTATAAACACGATATTTTTCTTAGTGAAGAATGTATCTGACACGAAAATACAATCTGACTGTATATCACACTTTAAAATCTCCCAATATCAAACTGCGGGTTTTTGCTGTCTTGACAGCATTATAGAGCCTAATATCCTCCTCCAAGATATGCTGGCCAAGATATTCACGTGATTGAATTCTCGACACCAGCCGATGGTGCTTCTCATATTCAATTGCCTTGGATGTATGAGAGATTCATTTGTTAGCCTACTCCACAAAATCCACCCTTGCCAGCATCAGGCTCAATCTATCGTGAGCTAGGTACAAAAGGATGTTCTCCTGGGATTACTGCATCTGGTCCGTCAATACGATTCCTCATAACATTGCACAAAGGTTAATAGCTCTCTCAAAACAGTATCCAGAGGTGAAACCTATTATTGAATAATTCCGGGGAAGGGAAAACGGGAGGCGGACGGCCGAGAGAACAGGAAAACGCATTGAGAGACCATTTGTTTTAAAAG
>JAAAKG020005081.1:0-21501 GCA_010014905.2 Druon quercuslanigerum | reverse complement strand
AAAATATTTTTTTTTGGGGGTAAGGGGGGGGGGAAGAACTTAAGTTTGCTTTTTTTTTTTTTGAGAAAATTTGCTTGAAGTGGAAACCCTTTTTGAAGGGGTTTTTTTTGGGTTTCCCCCCCCCCCCCCCCCCCCTAAATATATGGAGGCAGACATAGTTAATTTTTTAAGATACTGTAGTTTATATGAGTAAAAACTAAATACGCAAAAATACATTTTTCCTTTAATTATTTCGATTTTTTCCGAAGTAGGACGGTTGGGGCATAAGCAATATCAAGTAGTAAAAGTAGTGCTATCGGGCGAGGCAACGAACCAAGCAGTATACTCGGGTTCAAGGCAGAAATAATGAATATCAAGTAGTATGCGGAATTTGAAGTATAACAAGTAGTGAAAGTACGAGTAAGTTAGCCATAATATATATCAAGTATTTTGTATAATATAAGCTATGTAAAAGTCGTATTAGTAATGTATAAGTAGTGTGAGTAATTTTAAGACAAAAACAATGGATATCACCCAAGAGGCATAATTTTAGCAATGGATAACTGGTATCTCGTAGTAGGAGTAGTTTTCAGTCGAAAATCTGAGAAAACAAGTAGTATACACCAGTTAAAGCTATGTCATTAATATCAAGCAGTATGAGGCATTTGACGTCTACCCAGTAGCGCAAGTGGTCGTAAGTGAGGCACATTAGATATTAAGTAGCATGCCTAATTAAAGCCATGCATAAGTGATGCTTTAATTCAGAAATAATGGATATCAAGTAGTATGCCGAATATTAGCCTTGCAAAAGTGGAAAAGTAGTATAATTAGCTTTAAGTCAGACGTGTCAAGTAGTATACTCCGGGTTAAATTAGACAAAATAGATATGAAATATGATAAATGAACTAAGTCAAAAGTCGTATTAATTACTAAAATAAATACTAGAATAATTTCTCGTTCCTCGACTGTTTTCGTTTAGTTTTGAAAACTTGTCGCTGTAAAAATTATCATCTAACCAACTTTTATTCTTAACATCGATCATGCCAAAAAAACGAACGATTTCGATCGTGCACCGAGAAGTTTCAGTTTTAAAAATTAAAATATTTAAACAGCACGTGTGCATCATAATAAACAAATATATCATCTTTGTATCTGATAAACACTTTTCTTAATTTGTAAACCAAACAGTATAATAATTGTGTTAAAGTATAACAGCTATTATATTGATTTATGACTATATTTATTTTTTAATTTTCTAGTATCTATTCATTTACAGGATTTTCAAGAAAATAGTTTAATTTTCAACGTATGTAATGAACTTTAGACTAAAATGATGAATCTTGAACTGCAATAGTTAATTTTTAAACCAAAGAGATAAATTTTTAAGTTAAACAATGTGGCCTTAATTGTAATAGTTGGATTTTTAACAACAACGAAATATTTTGCACTAAAAAAATTAACTGTCACAAAATTAAATGTTTAACTAAAACTATAGAATATTTATTAAAAATAAAATTAAATAACCAAGAAGATTAATTTCTATTATAGTACATGAATTTTTAACTAGAAAAAGATCATTTTTTATCGAAAAGTTGAATCATTAAATTCCTAGTCAAAAAATAAATATTCAAGGTAAGAAAATTTGTATATGAAATTATGGAATGTTCAACTGCAATTATAGTTACATTTTCACTAAAAAAACAAAATAATAATTCAACACGATAAAGAACCAAATTTTCAACAAAATAGTTAAATTTTTGGCAAAAAAAGTCCATTTTATCCAAAGAAAAACAAGTTTCAACAAATATTATATTATATTTACTTGAAAAACTTGAGGCATTAACCAAAAAGAAGAATTTTTAAATATACAGATTATGTTGGAAAGGAAAAGATATTTTTCTACAAAGACAAATTTATATACAAATTGTTCAATTTTGAGCAAGAAAAGGTTAATTTATAACTGAAAATGAACATATAATGTTTCAGTTGAAGGAATTAATTTTTAACTAAACTGTAGTAAATCCTTGGCTTTTAAAAACTAAATTCCCAGTCATTTTACAGTCTTTCATCGAAATTTATGAAACCTTTGAAATCCTCTGAAATCCTGTATATATCTAATAAGATATATCTTCTAACCACGTAAATTCTGTTCAAATCCACTGAAATGCCTCAAATATTAAAAATATTTTAAAATATCTTTTAATTTGGTAAATACTTATTTACCGTAAAATCTTGAAATATATTTGGATACTCTAAAAGTTTTGAAACCCTACAGAATAATTTGAAAATTCTTAATTGTTAAATCTTTAGAAACTCCGATTTTTAGTTGGCGTATACGTCATTTTAGTCATTTTTCAAAACATTAACAAAACGTTGTTGTTCTAAAAAAGTCTCTAATGTGCAAGTAATATAAGTAGTATTAAGCCAGACAGATAATGCTCCAAGTAGTATACTTCTTTTTAGGCCAGCCATAATTAATTTCAAATAGGATGCATAATTTAAACATGGATGAAAATATGTAAAGTAGTATGCGTAGTTTTAAGTCAGAATCGATAGTACAAAAAAGCAAGTTTATTAATAATTTTTCCACTCAAAGTACGGAAAGACTGAAATTTTGTACATAACAATTTTTTACACTTCAATAACAGATTAGGAAAACTTTATATTGTCTTAAATGAATGTTCAGGAACTCATAGAATACAATTACTTTGTTTATTATTTCATTTATTTGTTACAAACAAATTTTATAAGCAAATTGACAATTAGTCCTCTTACCGGTAAACAAAATTAATATAATTACAAAACTAATTAAAAAGTTTTTAATAACCATTATTATAAACAATTCTTGTGGCAAACTATTAAATTTGAGAATGTTTTAAATTATAATTTTCTTTAATCGCCAGAACGACTTCACGCATTCCTTACATTAATAAATATTTAATAATATTTGATAAAATATAAGAATTAAAATTTTCATAAACTTGTAAACAATGAAAATGTTTTAAGCTATTAAACGAATGACTGATAGTTACCCAAATTTTAGAAAAATTAACAGTAACCACTGTTATTAACAATTCTTGTGACAAAATATTTAAACTTTAGGTTTTATCGATTTTAAATTTTCTCTTATGGCCAGAACGGGTACAGATATTCCTGGAAATAATATATATTCGATAATATTTGGTAAAATATAACAGTCTGAATATTAGTAAATAAATAAGATAAAAAATTTCAAATTTCGGCAGTTTCATGTAGCAAAATATTTGGTTACTTCAATTTACTACGTACTAAGTAGAATACTTTGGTTATCATTAGACATCATCGTATCAAGTAGAATAGGTATGCTTAAGTCAGACGTCCTACGTCTAAAGTAGTATAATTCGGTTTCAGTCTGGCATAATAGATACAAACTGAACTATGTCATTTGACGATTCCCAAGTAGTGCAAGTAGTTTTAAGTCAGCCTTAGCCTACATCAAGTAGTACGCATAATTGAAGTCCTGGCATAAGTGGTATCAAGTAGTATACGCAGCTTTAAGTCAGACACAATATAACAGGTGGTATACGTCCTTTTAATTTAGAAATAGTTAATATAATTAAATTTAAGTCAGTTGTGGATAGATCTGATAATAAGAGTTTATATCATACAAATTAGTTATCAAAATGATTTTTCGTGCGAGTAAATTGTCTCTGGCAAGGAAGAGCTTACGAATAAAGTTGGTCAAATCAGAGAGCGAACATGGTAAATCTTGGGATGATGACCTTGTTGCTTCAGCGATCCGCATTGCAATTCAATGTTTATCGACGCGGATCCGTGCAGCACGCGTTAATGCGGCAACTGGCCGTGTTGGAGACACGTAATGAAATTCATAATTAAGTTAGGATAATACAATTGAACCAGATGGAGTCCGCGGTCGGTGTGTCAGTGCATAGCATGCAGAGCTTCCAGGAATGTATGATGGAGAATAGATAGAGAGAAGCTCATTAATGTAGCGTTGCAATAGTACCTGCTAGTAACTGATAAGTGCTCCGCAGGGTACCGTTCGCCCGCTGGCGTTGGCGTTGGGCACCATTCTCGCGCTGGCCTCCATTCTCGTGCTACCTTCCACCAGCGTTCACGTTCCGCTGCCCCGCATCCCGATCGATACTGCTGGATACAATATATCCGTGTCAACTATCCACACAGTGATGCATGTCCTATTTTGAAGAACCTCGACACCAGTCGAAACCACAGTAATTAAACTGGGCGGCAACACGACCCAGGAACGACATTCGTAAAAAAATGGGAAAAAGAGGAAAAAAGTTGACGCGTCAGCAAAGTCGCGCCTCCTCGATAGTAATTCGTCACGTCCTTTGTATCACTAAAGCCGTCCAAATAATACGTCACCGAGGCTCAGATTCAGGAGAGAAACGATACCTTTTGATGATACTGCAACTGTGCTCCATTTTCTACTTTCGACACTGATAAATTTACTGTCATAGTCGTCGAATGATTTTATTTTCAAAATACCCTGACTTTCCCTGATGTTTGCCTTGTCAATTTCTTGTTTTGCCTGACTATGAATATTGGAAGACGAGAATTTCAATCATGTAAAATTTTTAAATAGAATATTTTATAAATTAAATAAATCAATTTTGAATAAAAAATATTATTATTATTATTGACATAAATAAATTTGGAACGAAATGGTTGAATATTAAACAAATTGTTGAATTTTCAATGAAATGGTCGACATTTTAAACAAAAAAGATTGAACCTATTGTAAAAACGGTTGCGCTCTTAACTAAGGAATTAAATATTTTAGAAGAAAGTTCAATTTTAAACAAAAAAAAGTGAGCGAATTTCTGATCTAAAAGAAAAGAATTTCCTATATAAATACCTAAAAGATGACTTTCCACAGAAACAGCTAGAATTTTTCAACAAAATATATGAATTTTTTGACAAGTAGTATATCCCTTAACTCAAAAATATAAATAATATAGCAAAAATGAAAATTTTAAGTTATTATCAATACAAAAATAAATTTTACCAAAACAAACCTAATTTTAAACGAAATAGTTTAATGAACAACCGAAGACATCGATTTTCAACTAAAATAAAAATGTCTCAAAACAAAGGATTTCATAACAAAGTAGTTACATTTACAACCCAGAATATGAATTTTTAAACCAAAAATATGAATTTAAAAACTCAAGATCTTTTAGTCAGAGAAAAAATTTACAGTTAAGCTTTTGAACTCTCCTGACGAGCAAAAACGAATTTTTAGCTAAAACTGATCAATTTGCATCAAAAAAATGGAATAGTTTCATTTTCAGAAAAAAACCTAATTTAAATTTTTATTATACATATTGCAATAGTAAAGCTTTTAACATAAGTAGTAAGTTTTCAACAAAATAGTTTTTTTTCTTTAACATTGAAGTTTAACTCTTACGAAGAAGTCAAATTTTAAATTTAAAAAATTAACTTTTAACTAAAAATGCAATTTTAACTCTTTTCAGCTAAAAAACTAATTATCTACTAAAAAAATATAGTTCAAAGACTACTAAAATTTTTTTTCAATAAGATCAATTTCAAACCTAAATGATGTATATTTAACTTAAATAGTTAAATTTTAAATAAATATTCTAGGACGAGAATTTCAATCTTGTAACATTTTTACATAGAATATTTTATAAATGAAATAAATAACTTTCAAATAAAAAATATTATTATTATTAAAATAAATAAATTTGGAACAAAATATTTAAATGTTAAACAAATTGTTGAATTTTCAACGAAATGGCCAATTTTTTAAATAAAAAATATTGAACCTAATGCAAAAATGGTTGCATTCGCAACTAAGTAATTGAATAGATCATCTATAGAATTTTTCAACAAAACATGAATTTTTTGATAAGTAGTATAACCCGTAACTCAAAAATATAAATATTATATCAAAAATAAAAATTTTCAGTTATTATAAATACAAAAATGATTTTTTTGAAAAACAAAGTTAATTTTTAAAAAATAGTTTAATGCACAACCGAAGAGAACGATTTTCAGCTAAAATAAAAAATGTTTAAAAATGAAGAATTTCATAACTAAGTAGTTACATTTAGAACCCAGAAGTTGAATTTTAAAACTAAAAATACGAAATTGGTAAATCAAGATCTTTTAGTAACGAAAAAAAATTTACATTTAAGCTTTTGAACTCTCCTGCCGAGCAAAAACGAATTTTTAGCTAAACGCGATCAAGTTGCATAAAAAATTGAACAGTTCCATTTTTTATTAACAAAATTATTTTGAAATTTTTTAGAAAATATATTGAAATAGTAAAGCTTTAAACAAAATTTTTAAACAAAAGTTTTTAAGAAAATAGTTTTTTTTAACAAAGTAGTTTAACTCTTACCCAAGAAGTCCAATTTTCAATTTAAAAATTTAACTTTTAACTAAAAATGCAATTTTAACTCTTTTCAGCTAAGAAAAATGATGTTCTACTAAAAAAATATAGTTCAAAGAGTACTGAAAATTTTTGTCAGTGAGATCAATTTCAAACTTAAATATTGTATATTTAACTTAAATAGTTAAATTTTAAATAAATGTAGAAGAATTTCAATCTTGGAACATTTTTTATATAGAATATTTTATAAATAAAATAACTTTCGAATAAAAAATATTATTATTATTGAAATTAATAAATTTGGAACGAAATAGTTGAATATTAAACAAATTGTTGAATTTTCAACGAAATGGCCAATTTTTGAAACAAACAAGATTGAACCTAATGCAAAAATGGTTGCATTCTTAACTAAGTAATTAAATAGAATAGATCGTAGATAGAATCAACAAAACATGAATTTTTTGACAAGTAGTATAACCCTCAACTAAAAATTTTAAATATTGTAGCAAAAATAAAAATTTTAAGTTATTATGAATACAAAAATGATTTTTTCAAAAACAATCCTAACTTAAAAAAATAGTTTAATGCACCACCGAACAGATCGATTTTCAACTAAAATAAAAAATGTTTAAAAATGAAGAATTTCATAACTAAGTAGTTACATTTAGAACCCAGAAGGTGAATTTTAAAACTAAAAATACGAATTTAAAAAATCAAGATCTTTTAGTACAGAAAAAAAAATTTTGCTTTTCAGCTTTTGAACTCTCCTGATGGGCAAAAACAAATTTTTAGCTTAAAGTGATCAATTTGCATCAAAAAATGGAATGGTTTCATTTTTAGATACAAAAATTAATTTAAAATTTAAAAAAATATATATTGAAATAGTAATTCTTCTAACAAAAGTAGTAAGTTTTTAACAAAATAGTTTTTTTATTTAAGAACGAAGTTTAACTCTTAGCCAAGAAGTCAAATTTTCAATTTAAAAAATTAACTTTTAACTAAAAATGCAATTTTAACTCTTTTCAGCTAAGAAAAATAATTTTCTACCAAAAAAATAAATTTAAAAAGTATTAAAAATTTTTGTCAATGAGATCAATTTTAAACTTTAAATAGTTAAATTTTAAATAAATATTCTAAGACAAGAATTTCAATCTTGTAACACATTTATATAGAATATTTTATGAACGAAATGAATCAATTTCAAATAAAAATAATATTATAATTGAAATAAATAATATTTTTAAATTTTCAAATATTTGGAAATGAAAATACAAATTTATCAAATCAAGATCTTTTAGTCAAACAAAAATTTACATTTAAGCTTTTGAACTCTTCTGCCAAGCAAAAACAAATTTTTGGCTAAAAGCTATCAATTTGCATAAAGAATGGAACAGTTCCATTTTTTGTTAACAAAAATATTTTGAAATTAAAAAAAAATAAATTGAAATAGTAAAGCTTTTAACAAAAGTAGTAAGTTTTCAACAAAATAGTTTTAAAATATAAATATTACAGCAAAAATGAAAACTTTAAGTTATTATGAATACAAAAATGAATTTTTCAAAAAAAATCCTAATTTAAAAAAAAAATAGTTTATTGCACAACCGAAGAGATCGATTTTTAACTAAATTAAAAAATGTTTAAAAACAAAAGATTTCATAAAAAAAAGTTAAATTTCTAACCCAGAAGTTGAAATTTTAAACCAAAAATACGAAATTAGCCAATCAAGATCTTTTAGTCAAGAAAAAAATTTATATTTAAACTTTTGAACTCTGCTGCCAAGCAAAAATGAATTTTCAGCTAAAAGCAATCAATTTCCATTAAAAAATGCAACAGTTGCATTTTTTGTTAACAAAATTATTTTTTAATTTTTTTAAAAATATATTTAAATAGTAAAGCTCTTAACAAAAGTAGTAAAATTTCAACAACATAGTTTTTTTCCTTTAACAACGAAGTTTAGCTATTACCCCAGAAGTCAAATTTTTAATTTAAAAAATTAACTTTTGACTAAAAATGCAATTTTAACTCTCTTCAGCTAAGAAAAATAATTTTCTACCAAAAAACTTAAATTATGTATATTCAACTTTATTAGGTAAATTTTGAGTTAAAAAAAGCAATTTTTAACAAAAAATGGAGTTTTAACAAAGTGGTTCAAGCTTCCATCCAGTAATTAAATTCTCAAATAGAAAGATACAATTTTAACGAATAATTTATTGTTAGGTTTAGTTATTATGAATTTATTATTAATTTTTTTAATTTAATTTTTTGTATTCATTTTGATTTTTGAATTAAATTTTTCCAGTTTACATCTTTAAATTGTTAAATTTTGAATGGAATTAACATATTCCACAAATAATCAGTTTGCAATTACCTTCCGTATTTTGCTCTCCAAGAATTTCAGTAAATTGCCCAAGATAATTTTGCTAACATCAACACTAAATTACCAAAATTAATATTAAATTTATTGACACAATCACTAAACTTTTTAAAACTTTTTTTTTATTTTAATGAAATCAATAAATAATAATGGAATAATAATAATAATAATAATAACATCTCAAATAATAATGATTTTGTAGGAGAAACTTTAAATACTAAGCAAAAATCATGAACGGTTTTAATAATATTTATTAAAAAGTAAACAGAAGTGATTTACATGTAAAAATATAAATATTACGATTTAAATTAACTATGCACATATCCTTGAAAATTATTTATTACGACAATTTCAGTGTGATGTATAACAAACACGAATAAAATATATCCAATTAAAAATTCTCGTTTAATAAATAAAAATAAATAATAATAAATAGTAACATTTATAATATTATTACACGTTTTGCCTTGCTAATCTTAGGGTTTCTTCTTATTTTAAAAATTATTAAACAAATTGTTTAGTTAATTAATAATTAGTGAACTTCTGTTCTACAAATTCTATTACGTTCCATCTAATTCAAGGAAATTATCCACAGAGCAATCGATTTTGTCTCATTGCGGGAAGAGACAGTAAAAAATTGCACTTCAAGTCACGTTGCCTTGTAAAAGAAAAAGAGTCTCAGGTACAGCCCTCTGGCGCTTAAATGTTTAAACAGAATTAAAGTGTTATTTACGGATCTTACACAACCTACAAAGTAACGTCGTTTGCATAAAGTTAGTCCCGGAGGCTTTTAAATGAAAATAATAACATTATTATTAAATATAATTACACAAATAAATAAAAATCAAATATTAGGACTCTTTTAATTTACGAAATTAATGGAAAAACGTATTTATTCACCTTTTTATACTAAAAATAATCGAAGTTCTAACATGAAAAAATAAAGCCAAGTACGATAAGTGGAAAATTCATAAATAGAAGTTTTTCGTTAAAAAAAGAAATCGTTTTATTAATATTTTTGCATAAAAAATATGACATGACTATTATTACCTCTAAATAATGAATAATATAAATATATACAATAACAAATTGCTTATTACTAGATAGCTAATTACAAATTTATTTTTTTATCCCTTTAAAATACGTTTTTTTTCTATTCATACAAAAAAATATTTATTAAACTAATTCATTGATGCATATTGTTTTTTTGTTAAATTTCTATTTATAAACTTTCTACTATTCCTACTGAAATTTATTTTTCAATTTCACAAACTCTTTTATCTTTTGTGTTTGTGTTGGAAATTTCATGAATTTGTCGTACAACATAAAGTTCACATACAACAATAATTTTTTCTGACAGCAAATAAGAAATAATAATAATAATAATAATAAAGAAATTTACTGCATATTTCTTAAACTTATTTTTTAGTAAAATAATCATTTTGCCTTGCTTTTCGGAAATTTTTCTATGAGAAATTGATATATGGCGGGTTAATTACAAAACGCAATAAGTACATTAGAAAAAGTTACTCATAACAGAAAAATGTGAAACAAGTCAGAAAAGATTATAGAAAAGATTATTATTACCCTTGGAAATGAAATTAAAAGTTTCACTAAATTATATCAAATCAGGATCAGGATAATTGTAAAAAAATCAAATTTTAACCAAAAGAGGAATAGTTATATTTTCGGCGAAGAAAATTTATTCTGAACAAAAATCAATGAAAAAATATTTTACGTAAAATGTTGAATTTTTAAAATTATTAAAAAAAATAGATGAGCTAAAAAAAATTCATTTTCAATGAAATAGTCGAATTTTCAAAAAAATAAATCAATTTCAAATAAAAAATATCAATTTTTAACAAAAAATTGAATAATCAGAACTAAAAATCACAACTAATTTTTAGAAAAATAATTTAATTTCGAACCGACCAGAATAAATTTTAACGAAAATGTTAAATGTCAAAATATTACTTTAAGAAACAGTGAAACTTAACCGAAAAGACTAAGTTGAATTTTTAAACTAAAAATAAAAAATTTTAAACTAAAATAGAATAATTATATTTTCGATGTTGAGAAATATATTTCAACAAAAAATAGCCAGTTAAAAAAAATAGTTTAGTTTTCAATCGAAGATATGCGGGGAAAAAGTTCATTTGTAAAGATTATGATTAATTATTAAGAAAATAGTGGAACTTTCAACCAAATGCTAAAAAATTTATTTTTTTAAAGAAACTTTTAGTTTGAATAATTATAAACATTCATCACAGCTCATTCAGGAATTTCTGGTAAAATGTAACATTTGGCAACTTCAGGATCTCTCATAAATTTATAATATAATAAGCAGTAATAAATTATTTAAATTGACATATAATTTTGAAAATTGAATTCAGATAATTATTTCAAAATATCGAAACATTTTCAAAAATTATAAAATTGGCATAGGGGTATTTTAAATATAGAAAGACTTTTATTATACAAATCATGTCCCATATAAAATAACATAACCTCAAAGTAAATAATAAATTTATCTGCTTAGTTAAATAATATTTTACTTCAATTTTTACATAATTTGATATTGCGAATAAAATTTATCAGCTAATAATAATTAACCAGTCAATAACATGAAACAAATTAAATGAATTATTTTTATTGAATCATTCAAATAATTTTTATTTTACATATCTTTTTTCTTAATTTTCACTCTTCTCTCTGATACCTGGATTTAGTAATAAAATAATAACTAATGATTCAGTTTATAAAATAAAAATGGGATAAAAAAGCATTAGGAATTATTTTCATTCAAAATATAAATAATTCTTATTTAATATTTTAATTTAAACTCAAAATTGCATTTCTAAAAAATTTCGTTTATTTTTTCAGTTTATCTCTTTAACTAATTCCAGGAAAAATTGAAATAGTAAGCATTACGATTCTTTTAATTATTTATTACCCAACATTACGATAGAAGTTAATAATATTATGAAATGCTGTTACCTAATTGCATTAACCATACATAAGTATTAATTTTAATTTAAAAAAAGGGAAAAAATTAATAAAATTGTAGGGCTAGTAAAAAATGCGTTATAATAATATTATTGTTAATAAAAAAGCAATTTCTTAGAATAAAACGAGATGAATGTTCAACAAAATAACGTATTGCTTTTTTACTACTGAACAGTTGCAATTTTAACCACCAAAAAAAATTTAATTTCTATCAATATAGGAATTTCTATCAAAAGATGCATTTTCAAAAAAATAGATAAATTTTTAACCAAGAAAGATTGCAGTTAAATTTTGAATACCAAAATCTGGTGTTAAAAAAAGTGGATTTTAAATCCAGTAGTGGAATTTTTACGTTCTAAATGAATTGACAAGCTAAAGATACAAAATTTCAACAAAACACATTTAATTTTTAATAAAAGAGGATAATTTTTTCACAAAAAAGTTAATTTTAAATCAAGTAGTTGAATTTAAACCAAAAAAAAATGTAATACTTAATCAACATGAGTTGAATTCAACCAAAAAGATAAATATATAACAAAACAGCCTAATTTGCTATGAAAAACGATGGCATTTTACAAAAAAATAATATGAATTTTCAACCATATAGTACACTTTACAACCCCAAAAGAATACTAAGAGTACAATAATACTATTTGAACATTTTTAAAGCCAGCAAGACGATTTTTTAGAAGTCTTTTGAATTTTTAAAACAAAAGTTCATTTTTGAATACTTTTTGAAGAAAAAAATGAATGCCGAATACCAAATGGTGAATTTTCTATTCATAACAGTTTAATTTTTGAAAAAAAAAATTTTTAACAAGATCGTAGAATTCTTAACTGGCAAAAATAAATGTTCGACAAAAAGTTTAATTACTAAATAGGAAAGATGTCTGCTACAAAAAGAAAATTATTTTTCATTTTAAAAAAAGTGATTTTTTTAACAAAATAGTGGAAGATTGAACTTGATAAGATAAATTTCCAAACAAATTTTTAAATTTTCAGAGAAAATAGAATAAATAATTAACAAAATACAAACAGTTGAATTTTAAACTCGCTAAAGAGGAATTTTTTTCACAGACAGTTCAATTTTCAACAAAAAATAAATTACAAATAAGAAAGATGAATTTTCAATCAAAAAGGAAGATTTTTGTTTAAAAGTTAAGTTTCAATGAAAAACATAATTTTTTAACAAAATAGTATCAGTTTTAACACGCAAAGATTAATTTTTTGACAACAAATGTAATTATTAAATAAGGAAGATGCTTTTTCTACTGAAAAAGATGAATTTTCAATGCAAAATGACGAATTTTCTACGATATGTATGACTTAATAGACAAAATATTTTAACTCTTAACTCGCAAAGATAAATTTTTACGCCAAATAGATTAATCTTTTTCGCAGACAGTTTAGTTTTTAGGAAGAAAGTTTCTTTATAAATAAAAAAGATGACTTTCTGACCAAAAGAAGGTGAATTTGCAGTAGAAAATGATGAATTTTCTATTCATAATAATTACATTTCTGAAGATAAAGATAAATTAAATAAAAAAATTTATTTAAAAATAAGAAATATAACTTTTTGTCCAAAAAAGATGAATTTTCAATCCATAAAGACGAATTTTCTATTTAAAAAATTTGAATGTCTAATTAAAAAGATCATTTTTTAACCAGAAATATGACTTTGGCCAAGGAATTTTAATTTTTCCCTCCAAAAGGACGAATTTTCTATTAAAAAATTTTCATTTCTGACGAAAAAAATTAATTTTATCGAAAGGTTCATTTTTCTATCAGGAATATGACTTTTTAACCAAAGAATTTTAATTTTTCAATCCAAAAGGACGAATTTCCTATTCAAAGCAGTTTAACTCCAGACAAAAAGATAAATTTTAACAAAAAGTTCATTTTTAAATAAAAAAGATGAATTTTTAATTCAAAAAACAAGACAAAGGGATTATTAAAATTATTTAATACGAGCTAATGATCCGAAAGTTATCAATGCATACAATTGCATCAGAACACAAATGTCGACTTTCAAACCTGAAATTTTTGACCCAGCGCTATTAGTCTCTCACAAGAAGTGATACAGTTCAGTCGTTTAATATATAAGAGCAGAAAGAATCATAAGTCTCAGCGAAATGCATGCGATTTATAGTTATAAGATTGATTTATATATGCATTTAGATATTAGTATTACTATATTACTATGCTTATTTTCGCTATTTGAATCCATTACAAAATTTAATACTGCGATTAAGAAATACTTTAACTTTTTATATGTAAGAGTCTAATATTTTTACGATATATTTTAATCAGAGATATTAGTCTGATATTTTCATATTCACGATTTGACTTTTTCTAACCGTACCTCGATTATGCCCAAATTCGTATACTTTATATCAATTATAGATACTTGTACTTATAGATAATTTGTACTTTATACTATAGCGCTGAGACGACACTGCATGGAATTAATTTTAAAAAATAATAAATAATGCGAAGAATTATTACTCCGCAGTCACAATCTCAAACACAAGACGTGTTATTATGGGCCAATTAAAGAAATGGAAACAAACTTTAGTTTGTACACACAAAGCGCCCTCTCATTGCGGGCACTTAAAATACATTAATTGAAGTTTATAATATGACCCTGAGATGGCAGCGCGGACGTCGACAATTTTGAGATTGATGGAGAATAGAATACAGTAATAGCAGTAAAAACAATGTAGCTGATTCATTAGCTCGTATGAAATAATTATAATATTCCATTTTTCTTATTTTTTGAATTAAAAATTCATCTTTCTTATTTGAAAATGAACTTTTTGTTAAAGTTCATCTTTTTGTCGGGAATTAAACTGCTTTGAATGGGAAATTCGTCCTTTTGGATTGAAAAATTAAAATTGTTTAGTTAAAAAGTCGTATCCCTGATTAAAAAATGAACCTCTTGATATAATTAATTTTTTTCGTCAGAAATAAAAAAATTTTTAATAGAAAAATCGTCCTTTTGGAAGGAAAAATTATAACTCTTTGATCAAAGTCATATTTCTGATTAAAAATGATCTTTTTCGTCAGAAATTAAACTTCTTTCAATAGAAAAATCGTCTTTATGGATTGAAAATTCATTTTTTTTGGACAAAAACTTATAATTCTTATTTAAAAATGAATTTTTTATTTAAATTTATCTTTTTCTTCAGAAATGTAATTATTATAAATAGAAAATTCGTCCTTTTGTACTGCAAATTCATCTTCTTTTGGTCAGAAAGTCATCTTTTTTATTTGAAAAGAAACTTTCTTCTTAAAAACTGAACTGTCTTCGAAAAAGATTCATCTGTTTGGCGTGAAAATTATTTGTTGGCAGAAAAAGCATATTCTTTATTCAATAATTACATTTGTTGTCGAAAATTAATCTTTACGTGTTAAAGCTTATACTTTTTGTATAAAAAATCATGCGTTTCATTGAAAGTTACCTTTAAAAAAAAATCTTCCTTTTTCATTGAAAATTCATCTTTCTTATTTGTAACTTATTTTTTTGTTAAAAATTTAACTGTCTTTGAAAAAGATTAGTTTTTTTAGCTCTAAAGTTCAACTTTTTGAATTTTAGTTAGAGTCTAACCTCTTTTTGTTCGAAAATTTGAACATTTGGTGGAAAACACATCTTTGAAAGTTAAACATTCAACTATTTTCTTTAATTAATCATTTTTGTCGAAAATTAAACTATTTTAAATAGAAGATTCGTTATTTTGTTTTAAAATTCATTTTTTTGTTTTCAAAAAGTCGTCCTTCTTATTTAAAAATGGCCTTTTTTCTTAATAATTGAACTGTCTGTGAAAAATATTCGTCTTTAGTGAGTTTAAAATTCAACTGTTTGTATTTTCTTTAAAGTTTATTGTATTTTCTCTGAAAATTTGAACATTGGGTTGAAAATTCATCTTATCAAGTTCAATCTTTCACTACTTTGTTAAAAAAATCCTTTTTTTTCGGCAAAAGTTCGTAATTTTGCATGAAAAATAATTTTCTTTTTGAAGCAGACATCTTTGCTATTTAGTAATTAAGTTTTTTGTTGAAAATTCATTTTTGTCATTTAAGAATTCTACGATTTTGTTAAAAAATGAACTTGTCTTACTGGCTTTAAAAATGTTCAAATAGTATTATTGTATTTTTAGTATTCTTTTTGGTTGAATTCAACTAATGTTGATTAAGTTTTAAAATCTTTTTTGGTTAAAAATTCAACTACTTCACTTAAAATTAACTTTTTTGTTTTAAAATTATCCTTTTTTTATTACAAATCAAATGCGTTTTGTTGAAATTTTGTATTTTTAGCGTGAGAATTTATTTAGTGTCTAATAAAATTCAACTGCATGATTTAAAATCCACTTTTTTTTAAACACCCTATTTTGGTGTTGAGAATTTAACTGAAATCTTTCTTGGCTCAAAATTTATCTATTTTTCTGAAAATTCATCTTTTGTAGAAATTCCTATTTTGATAGAAATTTAATCTTTTTTGGTGGTTAAAATTATAACTGTTTAGTAGTAAAAAAGCAATACGTTTTTTTGTTGAAAATTCATAATAACAAAATTAGTAACAAAATTTTATAATATAATTAACTTGTATGGTAATTCTGGGTAATAAATAATTAAGAGAATAAAGTAGAACGGTCTTTGGCTCGCGACCGTTCGTGTCTTTCTCACTCTCACTTGTTCATGTTGTGAGGAAAAAAGACAGAAAGCAAAATCGGAATAATTCTCGCAAATCAAGGTTGCAGATATTACTAGTAACTCGCATTTCAATAGACATTCTTATTTAAGAATATTAAAATTTCTTACATTTCTTATAACTTATGTTATTTAAAATATTTACTTGTTATTGACCATTATCAATTTTTCAAACTTACAATTTTCAAACAGTAAATAAGACTATTTTTAAACGTCAATACTAATTCTTGCTCGGTTAATTTGATAATAGTACGTACAGAAATACTATCATCTCTTATTATAGTGGGAATCTTTATAACAGCACCTCAATTATCCCTAAATTCTTACATTTTATTTTAATTATATATACAGAATAAACCAAATATTGATATCAAAAGTCTCTCCGTGTATACTAAATTTCTACAACCGTGTAGTCGATTTCTACTATCCTAAATAACTACGTAGATGAAGGTTACCTCTTTTCATATGAAGAAAGCTAATAGTGCGACAAGATAAAGTATAAATTAAAATATGTACAATCATAATTTCCTTTGTGCATAAAATGTCTTGTAAAACAAGTACCATGTTTTTAGAAGAAGCGAGTTCAGATGAGGTTAACTTGGAAACGAGGTATCTTTTGTCTTTCTCCCCCTTTTTCCTCAAGAAAAGAGGTATTTTTAGCTATGCAAATAATATTAACTCTGCGCGAGGTACATCAATCGAGAGCAACTGCTTTATTCCAATGTTAGCATAGAGGGGCCCAAGAAAAAAGCATAATTACGAGCAAAGATAGTAAAACAGGGCAAGATTTAACTTTTTGAATCGCCTCCATGCACACATTCAAGTCAAAGAAATCTCGAGAAATTTCTCGCCGACTGTAGCGGAAATTATGTTTGTTTCTGGAAAACCGGTGGCAACACTGGCCCTGGGAGGATCTTGCGCGAAGGGAATGGAAAATCGTTAAGCTCTCATAGTGTTCGTATATCCCTTTCACCCCCCCCCCCACAACCCCGTAAAACAAAAGCACCGATGCGCCGGGTTTTACAGTATTATTCACGCTTTTATTATATAGTCGAGTATGTCCATTCTAATGCAAAGCAGACGCTATGTTCGCGCCCATTTACATCACGCCTGATATCACTTTTTTATAGCCAACCTATAGTGGCGCCACAATTTTTGCACACCAGTAACATCCGAAACAATCATAAAATACGCGATCTATTCGCTTATAATCCGTTAGTTTATGAGTATTCTAAGCAAAAATGGCGTTTCAATTTACAGGCTTGAAAAAGACACCTTGTAATATATTCAATTTTGAGTATGCTGTAAGAAATTGGTGTAACAAGTGACTACGGCAAGAGATAGGAGTGGCGGGGTGTCGCATTAAAGCCCTACGCTGGACCTGTTTTAAAATTGAGGTAGACATCAAATGCTTAAAAAAGTATATGCCAGAATATCATTTATTAAGTAGTACAAGTCGTTTAAAGTGCGCCATAATGTATATCAAGTAGTAAGCACAATTAAGGCCTGCCATACGCGAGTTTAAGTAGTATATATCGTTTTCAGTCAGCCTGTCGACGAACGAAGTAGTATCTTTTGGATAAAGACGTGTATGATTGACATAAAGTAATATGCTGCATCTGAAGGTACACAGTAGTGAAATTGGTTTTATGTCAAATATAATGCATTCAGAGTATTATACATAATTTAAGATAGGTATCCAATCGTATAAAGCAATATAAGTAGTTTTAAGGCAGACAGAGCATGTGAAAAGTAGTATAAATAATTTCAGTCTTGCATAAGGAAAATCCAGTAGCACAAGTAGCATTAAGACAGAAAAGCTACGTGACAAGTAGTGTACTTCTGTTTCAGTCAGGCATACTTGAAATCAATTAGTAAAATTAGTTTTAAGTCAGAGAGCCTCTGACTCAAGTAATACACTTCTGCTCCAGACAGGGAAAATTAAAATCACGTATCATAATTAGTTATAAGTTAGATCCAACGTATGAAGTAGTATACTTCTGTTTCAGTCAGACATCATTAACCTAAGGTAGAATGCGGCATTTGAAGCATGCTGAATATTGTAAATAGTTGTAAACTAGACATAATTCATATGAACTATTACGCACAATTTAAGCCAAGAGTAACTTGTATTAGGCAGTAGAAGTAGTATTTTAGTCAGACACGTTATGTATTAAGTAGCGTACTACAAATTAATCTAGAAATAACGAAAAGCATGTAGTATGCCTAATTTTAGACAGACTCAAGTGGTATGAAGTAGTATAATTTTTTTCAAAATCAAGTAGCATAAAGTGCTAAACTTTGTCTTAAGTTAGACACAATGGATATCAAGCAGGACAAGTAGTATCAATAATTTAAGCCAGACATGTGTCATTAAGTAGGGCAAGCAGTTTCAGGTCAGACAAAAAATGTTCAAAGTTGTATAATTCGGTTTAATCCTAAAAAAATCCTTTCCAATCCCTTAAAGTCTTATCAAATTCGTAGAAATTTCGTGTAATCCTAGCATTGCTTTTGCATTCCTACGAATCAATGTTATCTAGGGGAGAGGGCGATTATGTAACTTTTTCAGTTTCAATTTTTTATTTCATTATAATTTTTTGTAATCCTTATAAAAATTAAAATATTGTGAATTACATTAAAATCTTTTAAATTCTGGAGCATATCACTTAAAATTCGTTAGAAATATTTAAATTTCTTGAAATTTTCTCTAGTCTTACAAAATTTTTGTAAATCTCATGAAATTGATCAAACTTCAAACTTTATGACTAACATCTATTCATTTTAGATCCAATAATCTAGAAGTTTTTAGTTTAAAATAAGAACAGTTTTAGATTATTTAAATTTAAAGTCTTTTAAAAATAGAAAATACTTGATTAAATCCTTTTTATTACATTAAAAATAATGTATTTTTTATATATTTTTAATCTTCTAAAAGTAGACTAAAGTATTTCTATTAAAAGAAATAATAAAAGAAATTAATTTTTATATGATTTCTGATATAAGTAAAAAATTCCTTGCTTTGAATGAAAATTTAAGCATTTCAAGGATAATGCATTGTATTGATTCAGAATTAATTGTTTAAAAAAATGTAACTTTTCCATTTTTTACTAAAAATTGATATTCTTAATCGAATATTAATATTTTCAAGATAAAAATGCAACTACTTGATAAAAAATTTAGTTTCAAATTAAATTATATATTAGAAAATTCATGTCTTTGGTATAAAAATTCCCTTTTCGGTTAAAAATTTATCTTTTTTGGTAGAAGATAAATTCTCATTACTAAAAATTTATGTTTTTAGTTTAGGATTTTACTTTTTCGTTAACTACTATTGCAATCCAACTATTTGGGTGCAAATTCTGATTCAGAAATAACTTTTTTATTTAGAATTCATAATTCCAGCTACACAAGTCAACTGTTTGAAAATATAGCTCTTGTGTTTAACATTTAATTATTTTCTTAGAAAACCTTTTATTTATTTTAAATTCAACTATTTTTTATAAAATCATCTGTGTTGGTCTGAAATTCGAAAGTTTTGCTAAAAATTTGTCATTTTGGATTTAGAGTTAATCCTTTATTTCAGAAACTTCATTTTACTTAATTAACAATTAAACCTTTTTTTATAAATAGCTTTTTTGTACAAATTTCATAATACGCATCTTACGCATTCTAGCTTTAAATCTTGCAATTCAGAAAAATAAAAACATAAAACTCGACCGTAGTATTTAAAATTGCGTTTGAAATGAAAATCTGACAAAAATTTAAGAGTATTCATAAAAACTTCCGACCTAACTTTTTAAACTACAGAAGATGAATTATAGTAACCTGAAACTTCACCGGCACGCTCAGGAATAATTAACTGAAATATATATTTTTTTGACTTCTGGATGAATTAAAAAATTTAATGGATTATGATAATTTGTATTTTTCAGGGAACGAAGTAATTTAAAAGGTAGTAAAGTTTTCACCGCACGGCTATATTTCAAATGAAACTTTCCGTGCTGCGCTTTTAGTAGCGATTTTTCCTTGTCCCATTTTTTAATTATACTTTTTGATACTAGGCTTCTGCAACTTTTAGACGTGGAGCTATTTCTAGCCCTTTCTGTAGTTCCTATGTTTTTCAACTTTTCCACAAGTTTTGCATCCCTCTGGAGTTATGCTTTCACCGGTATTTTCCGTCATTTGAAATAAGCTCCTAAGTCGCAAATAAGCAGCTGAAATAGTGTTTGGACTGTGTACCTACATATTTTGACCAGTTACACGACCAAAAAATAAAATAGTCGGCGTATATTCTATGACAAATGGAAAATTTGATAAAAAGGATAAAAAATATATTATAAAAATTTTCTTCGAGGATAATTGAATTTCAAAAATCGTGATGCGCATTTTACAAATTAATTGCTCCTAACAAAACTTACAATTCTTTACTTATGAACGATGAAAATAATAGTGTTTTTTTGTTACACAAATCTTATTTTTTCATAAAGAAATCTATCTAATCACCTTTAGTTTTACTTGATGCTAAAATTACATTTTTTTATTCACAAGCAGAAATTCGAAAATATTTGTTTTAAATTTTGTTAATTTCCGATGTTTAACAAGGTAAAATTTCACAATTTATTAGTTTTAAATTAAAATATTAAACATTTGACGAAAATTTTACTGTTTAATCTTTCAGAATTGCAGAATTTCATATTGAAAGTATATTGCAATTTCATAATCTAATTTGTTTGTTTTCAATTTTAGACAGTTTTAAAAGAAATATTTTTAAATTTGAATATTTTAAAATGTTCGGTTCAGTTTCAAATGATTCAATTATTAAGATTCTTATTTAGAAAACACAACAATTCAATTACTTATAATTTTATTTGAAGCATTGTCCTTTTTAAAAATTCGAACTGGCCTAAAATTGCTTGATTTAAAATTTTTTAAATCAAAACGATTCAATATATATATATATATATATATATATATATATATTTTTGTTTTAGTTAGAAATTGAGTTATACCTTTTTCTTTTTTTTTGTATAATACACGAATGTTCCGTCTCTTTTTC
>JAAAKG020005070.1:0-21501 GCA_010014905.2 Druon quercuslanigerum | reverse complement strand
TTTTTTATTATAGAAAATTGATTGTTTTCAGTTGAAAATTCTATTAATACATTTTAAACAAATTCTTCTTGAGAATTTATTTTATTGGTTTAAAATTTAACTATTTTCTCATAAACTAATTTTTTCAGTTGAAAATTGACTTTCTTGTCTGAATAATAATTTCTCTAAATGAAATTTAATTTTTTAAATTAAAAATTTAACGTATCCACTTTCGACTGAAAAATACTCGTTTTTTGTTAAAAATTAAAATAATTTCTCAAAATTTGAATTATTTTTTTAAAAATTTATTTTATTTCCCTGTTTAGCAAACAATTGTTTCTTTAGTTTAAAATTAATTTCTTTTGCTTAGTATTTGTTTAATCAATTTTTGTCCAAAGTTGATCATTTTTATATGAAAATTCAACTATTAAATTTTTAATTTTTTAAACGCTCATTTTATTGGTTTAAGATTAAAATATTTTATTGAAAGTTAGTCTTCTTTAGTTGAAAATTAATTTGCCTCAAAAAAAAAATTTGAAATGAAAATTTTACACATATATTTTAGGCTGAAAATGGTATTTTTAAATTACAGTTTCAACTAATAAGGTAGTCATTGAGAACCCATTTTGTAAAATTAAACTACTTGATTAAAATTTAAACAATTTTTCTAAAAATGCATTTTTCGTTAATGGTTTTGAATTGTCGTCTAAAATTATTTTTTTCAGTTAACAATAAATTTTCTTGACTTAATAATTAACTGATACGTTTTTGACTGAAAATTGTTATTTTTCAGTTAGCAACTCAACAATTAAATTTTTCACTAAGAATTAATTTTATTGGTTTAAGGTTGGACTAATTTGTTAATTTTGCTAATTGCAACTTTAACATTAGAAGCAGTTTTCTAAAAATTCTTTTTATTTCACTCCTTAGTCAAAAATCATTTTTTTAGTTAAAAGTAAATTTTTTTACTGAATATTTAACTAATCCATTTTAATTAGAAATTGATAGTTTTTAATTAAAAATTTTGATTTCTTATTTAGAATGCATTCACTGTCCATTTTTGAACCATTTTTGGAATAAAACCCATCTTCTGGATTCTCATGCATCATCATCTGAATTAGCATCTGTCTCTAGCAGAGAAAATATTTTCTTGAAACAAAAGCATAGTCCTCTGGTCAGTTTTGTTTTGATAGAAGTGAATTTCTTTTCTTGCACAAATAGAATTATTGGCCTAATAATTCTGATTTGTTAGGCTTTACTTGGACCTCTATCCACCATCAGCTGAATCATCATCAACAATAATTTGGATGACTAAGACCCAATGATTGTATTATCATAAATCGCTTAATTCATTTTTCTTTATTTGTAACCTTATCCACCATCATCTAAATCATCAACCATCCTCTGAACTATTTTTTGGATCATAATCACCTTCTGCATCATAACCCACAATAATTTAAATGAACATCTTTATCCAAGATCATCTGAATGATTATCAGCCAATAGTTTTAATATCATCCATCATCTGGTCCATCATCTACCACTCACAGTAGAAGTTTCTTAAAAAAAAAGTTTTGTTCTCCGACCTGATTTGTTTTGCTGTACATAGATATCTTCTTTTACATAAGCAACATTACTTGTGTTTAAGATTAGGTTCATCTTAAGGAACAGCCTTTTAGCAGAAGAAAAAAATGTTTTGAGTATACATAATCTAACGTGGAACCAGTATCTGAATCATTGTCAATCATTTGGATCTTCATACACTATGATCTAAATCAGTATATTTTCTTTAAAAAAATTTTTGTACTATAATTACATTCTTTATTATCACCCACAATCATCTAAATGAACATCTATAACTCATAGAAGAAGTTCTCTAGAAACAAAGACATCATCTTCTGACCTACTTTTTTTAAAGCACGCGAATACCTTTTCACACAAACATAATAGTTTGTAAGACTAGCTTTATCTCAAGAAACATCTTTTTGACAAAAAAGGAAATTGTTCTAAGTGAACATAATCTGAATTAAGATCTTTATCTTAATCACTTTCCATAATTTGGATAATAATCTACCGTCGCCTAAATCAGCATACAACCTCCTGACCAATATTTCTGTCATGATTATTTTCTGTCCAACAACATCTACATTATCATCTACCACTCAGAGTAAAAGTTTTCTTGAAACAAACGCATGGTCCTGTCTGTTTTTGTTTGAAATAACCACCATTACATTCATCCTAAGAAATATCTTTTTGACGCCTAAGAATATTTTTCCAAATGATTATTTTAATAAGAATCATTATCTGAATCATAGTCTACCATTTGCATCTTTATCCACTATTATCTGAATCATCATTCAAAGCCAATTAAAAGATTATGAACCATAAGATCATCATCAACACAAGAACATCATTTGAATTATTTTCCTTGATTTGAAACTTCATTCACCATCATCTAAAATTCGCCTTTATCCTCTTTACCAATATCTGGATCATAACAATATTCTCGTTTATCATCTATCATCATCTGTACAATCATCAAATCATCAAATGAGCATGATCAGAATTAGAATCTATTATCAGAATCATTGTCCATCACTTGCATGTTTATCGACTATCATCTGAATCATTATTAAAAATCGGTTAGATGATTATAAAACACCAGGTGTATTAACAATCATCATTTACATCATTGTCCTTTATTTGGAACATCATTCATGATCATCCGAAGCAGCATGCTAATTGTTAATTAAATTCCTTCCATGAATGTATTTTGTAACCCCATTCTGTTTTTTATGAAACGATTATCTGCGTATTAAAAAAATGCCATTTGGATTAATTTCCCTTCAAGAAAGACGAATGCGTGCTGGTCCGAATATGGTGAACTAGTTGTGTGACTTGGTGCTGCCCAAGGCATTGCACCAATAATTCTTTCATGCTCGAGATAGAAAGGTGCAAGAACTTATGAAGACGCACTTGCCGGAAGTGGTCTATCTGTCCCGGAACTGCCTCGTCGAAACTGTTTTTCTTATCTTTTTAATCTCCAGAAAATAATGGTTTCGCTCCTTTTTCTTAACATGTTGTAGCAGGCCAATGAAAAATCCTGAAATATAAAATTCTCGAAAAAGAGAACATACGAGTATCCAAATCGATAGTTATCGAAATACAAAAATCCTAAATTAAATAAATTTTTCAATAATACAGTTCAGGAGCATTTCATAATATTCCGACTTTAAAAAATTTCCAAACAATAACCGACAATAAAAGTCCCGAAACTGAAACAATTAAAAAACACTTTTTTTAACCAAAAATATTTTTTTATTTCTAAAAATTGAAAGCGAAGTTTCGATTGAAGAAATTTGTTGTGATTTTTAATTTAGAATGAATTATTGTTTAAATTTTTCTCTATTGTAATTATTCTTAAAGAATAATTATATTTATTACAAACAATTTTTGCAATTTTTAAATTCAGTTTTTTTTAGTTTCAGAAATTTTATAATTGAGAAATTTCATTTCTGTTTATTTATTTAATATCTTTTGTGTTCATGAACTTTATTTTTCTCGAATTTTAAGTATCGGCCATTCTATTTTTTATGATTTTTATATATTGTCGAATTCATGATTTCGGGTATTTATTTCTCGAGATTTTGATATATTAGCGAAATTTTATTATTTTTGGAATCTATTGGATTTAACTATTTTTTGAAAGTTTATCTTTATGGCATGAATTTAAATCCTTTTGACATGCAATTAAATATTTTTGTTCTCAAGAAGCTTATGGGAATTATTTTCACATGACCTTTGGAATAATAAACAAAACGAACTTTTAAAAATAAATATTTTTCCTTAACGTTTATTTAATATTAAAAAATGTTCTTCAAGTGAAATCAAAATTTTACACGCGTGCGATTAGAGATGCTAGTATTTTTCAAAAGAGAACATTGTTGCAACTGATGAAGGGTGACACATGAATTGTTAGTGTGTAAAAAAAAACCTTAAGTATGGACAGATCGGAAAGCAGAAGATGGGTGCGGCATTTGACATTCCTCCTCGAAGAAGTCCGATGGCATTGTTCCATCACGACGCGTCGCGCCTCGCTCACGCCTTCGTCACGTGGCCCACAATTCACGAGACGTGACACCTCTTCTTCTGTCACCTGTCTAAGTAGCCTAAGAAATTTTTACTGTTAAAGATTCGGATTTGTTTTCTTTCAGAACCAATTGATTTGATACGAATACTAAAATTAAAGATGAAATAATTTTGTTGGAAGAGGAGTTTGTTGATACCACTATTTGTATTATCATCCAAAACCAGCTAGATGATAATCACCAACTGGATTATTATAAGCAGTCGGATGTGTTATCATCCAAAAACTGTGGGATTTTCCATTATTTAGATCATCATCTACCATTATCTGAATTATTACTTATCATCTTAACTATTTTTTGGATCATCCTCCACCATCATCTAGATCATTGTCCTTTAGTTCGAACTCTATCTATTCTCTGAACTACTTCTTAAATCATAAACACCTTGTGGATTTATTTAGATCGTCTACTATCATTTAAGTCGTCACTTATCTGGTAAAATATTTTTTGGACAATCATACTTCATAACCTGGAACAATATCTATCAGTAATAGAGAAAGATTCCTTAAAACCAAAAACCTTTCTTTTTCATATATTTTTTTACGCAGACAGAATTATTAGGCTGTGATAGTAAAGGATTGTCGCAAAATGTTAATATTTGCTGCTAACGATTCATCTTGAAATAAATAAATATCCTTATTTAGCATCTTAATCATGACAAATCTTCTAAACTTTTTTTTGGTTCATCAACCGCCATCACCTATCACTCAGAGAAACAGCGGCGTTGAAAAAAACATCGTCCTTTGGCCTGTTTTGGTTTTTAAACAAAAATCATTATTTCGTTGTAAGATCAAATGTTTGCGGTAAACTAATAATGTTACCAGAAAAAGAACCTTTCCTCAAACCAACGGAAAACCTCATTTAGCATTAAAGATCATCATCTATCTTTTCAACTATTGTTTAGATCATCATCCGCTAGCATCTGGATCATTATCCACCACTCAGAGAAACAATTATTTTAAAATATAACTACCGTCTTGTTTCCTGTCATGTTCTGAACACGTTCAAAAATAGAATTATTTGGTTGTAAGAATAGATAAGGTTTGTCTCAAAAGGTTTATACTTTCTGATATAATATTCTTCATAAAAGAATTAAAAATCCTCAATTAGCATCTGAATCTTTATCCATCCTCTAAACTATTTTTGAATCATATTCGTCATTTAGATTATCATACACACTGACCTAGATTATCATATACCACTTGCTTTTTGTATCTATATTCACTATAACTTTTATTATCGGCAATCATCTTTATCATTGTCCGTTATTTGCATCCTTATCCTTCATCATATAAATAATTCATCCTCTGAATCATTTTTTGAATCATAATCACCTTCCGGATCATCATTTATTATCACATGGATCATCATTTATTATTACATGGATCATCATCTACTACTTAAAGAAAAATTGGTCATAAAACAACGACACCAATTTTTAGTTATTATTTTTTGACTAATTTCAGGAACAAAATTATTTATCTGCAAAATAAGTTGAAGCTTGAAAAAAATATAATGTGTGCTGCTAAGGTATTCTTTTAATAGAGAATGGTAAGCCTCATCCATTATCTGAGCCCTCGTCCATTTTCTTAACTATTTTGTGGATGATATTCTTCATCTTAATTATCATCTACAATTATCTGGATCATTAAAATTGTATTCTACTAGCTGTATCATCTTTTTGACACAAGAAGATTTTTCTTTGACAAGGAGACAAATTTTAAACAAAATATTTTAATTTACAACCAGCAAGAATGATTTATTATCGAAATTTTGTAATTTTCAACGCAATTATTAATTTTTTGTGCTAATAATAAAATGTTTACACAAAATAGAATAATTCTGAACTAGAATGCGATTGTACACTTCTTAACAGAATAGCAATTTTTGAAATTCATAGACTAAACCACAATAGTTAAAAAAACATTTTACTTCATTTTTGGTATATTTAAAACATCATACTAGAAAACTGGAAACTTTTCTTAGAAAATAAGGTAATTTTCCGTAACAAAATTTTTGGTTTTAGTCTACACAGCTTTAAATTCGGACTACACAAATTAAGATTAAGGACTACACAACATTGTAGGCTCTCTTCTTATTGAAATTCTATTCAGATTAAGAAACATCCTTTTAACACAAAAGGACATTTCTCAAAGTGAACATGATATGAATTGGAATCCATCATCTAAAACATTGTTCATGATTTGGATATTTATTTATCACCATCTGAATCTTGCTCCATTCTCTGAACTATTTTTCAGGACAATGATGAGCTTCTGAACCATGGTCCACCATCATCTGGATCATCATCTACCAGTCAGATAAAAGGTTGTCTTAAAACAAAAGGATCGACTTCTAGCCTGCTTTGGTTGGAACTACATGAGTATCTTTTTGCCACAAATCAAATTATTTGTTTGAAGAGATTAGGGTAAAGTCAAGAAGAGACTTTTCGCCATTTGCATCTTCATCCATTATCATCTAAAGCATCATCCATACTCTGAATTATTTTCAGGGTCATAATTAGCTTATGAATCATCAAACATCATCTAAATCATCATCTATGATTCAAAGAAATAGTTTTCTTGACACAAAAACATCGTTTTTTTTGTCTACTTGGTTTTGAAATATTACCATTAGAAGTATCTGAAGCAATATCCTTATGAGACAATAAATTTTTTCTAAGAGGGTGCCTGAAATGAATTAATTTAGAGATTAAGAAACATTGCTTATTATTTGGATCTTCCTCCATCATCATGGAAATTATCAACTACAATTAGAAGGATAGTTACCAATCGGCAGTTGCATTAGCACTCATTGCTGAACCATTGTCCTTTATCTGGAACTTCATCCACAATCAACTGAATCAGTGACCATTCTCTGAATCAATATTTGTATCATAAACCCCTTCTGCCCAAACATCTAAGTTATTGTCTGTCACTCAGAGAAAAATTTACCTCAAGTTAAAAGCCTTATACTCTTATCTATTTTGTTTTGAAGCATGTCAATATTTGTTTTGCACAAAAAGAATTATTTATCTGTAAATTCAGATTTATGCTAAAGAGCATCCTTCTAGAACAAAAGGATCTTCTTAGTGTAAAGATCATTTTAAGCAAAATCTTTCATCTGACAAATTGGCCATCATTTGAATCTTTATTTACCATCATCCGAATCATCATCCATCCTCTGAAATATTTTTTGGATCATTATCATTTTCCGCATCTTAATCCACCATAATTCAAATCACCATCCTCCACTCAAAAAATAAGTTGTCCTGAAACAAAAAGTATCATCCTCTTTTCTGTTTTTATTCGAACCATCATTTTTAGATTAATCTCAAGCTCGTTTTGACATAAGAGGAAATTTCTCTGAACGACGACCCGAATCCGAGTCCATCATCTGAACCACTGTCAATTTTCTAGAACCTTGTTTAAAATCATCTGAATCAGCATCCAAAGTCTGGATGATTATCATCTTCCAGGTGTATTATCATCCTTCACTTGAAGCTACATTCTTTGTATCTTTATTTACCATCATCTGAATCATCATTCATCTCCCTAACTATATTTGTTATCAGAATCACTTCTTTATCTCCATCCACCACCATCTCCTTGAGGAAAATTTCAGTTCCAATCGCAGCTCAGAAAAAACCTAAGATTTTGCAAACTTTCTATCCCAATTTTTTCTTCTTGGCTATATTCTTTGATACGTTTGAGGTACTTTGTTGAGTCTTCAGTCTGTGTGCGACGGGATATAAGAGACTGGCCAAAACGATGGTTCACCTGCCGCTCATTAGAAGCCTTATCGCTAATTAATCCGTACATCCACGTCACGGCTCTTGTGTCCTTCGCAGACGGTCTCCATCATTCTCTCCGTCATACTTCCTGAACGCGTCAACTCAGAACTCACCCGTCGGATAGGAAACTTGAGATATACTTTACACAGACTTCGCGTACGAGTCGGTTTTAATTTAAAACAGCTTGCGTGTTTTTCGCTCGGAAAATCCCGGTTTTTAAGTCCTTGATCAGAAGCTTCTTCGAGGAAATTCAATATAAAGGAAATTAAAAAAGAGCCACATGAAGCCGTGATTTTAAAATGAATTTCCCTACAAGAGTGCTAAAAAAAGACCCGGAAACATTAAAATTTCTTTCTCATATAAATTTGATATTCAATATCTAGATCTCAAGTTTTTTATTCTTCTTTGTTTTCATTATTATTATTATTATCATTGTTATTTTCAGAAAGAATTATATAGTTTCCCTTTGGTACATTTGAATAAAATCTTTCTTCATGAAAATTTAAATTTTAAACTTAGAATAAAGACACACAGTTAAAATATAATCTTCTTCGCTGAAATTGATTGATTGTTGAACTCTTTTGTTGAAAATTAATTTTTTAAATCAAAAGTTCATTATTTTAGTTAGAAATTTAACGATTCTGGTTAAAATTCGATTTTTTAAAGTAGCATTTAATTTTTTAAACCGAAAATGTAACTGTTCTATTTTTTGTTAAAAATTAATCTATCTAGTTTAAAATAAAACTTTATACTTTCATCACTTCAATGGTGAATTCAACTATTTTTCAAAAATTCTGCTTTCTTGTTCAATTGAAGGAGTTAAGACTTCGTTTTTTTAATCAAATATTTTAATTGAAAATTTAACGATTCCATTTTTTAACGCCAATTTGGCTGAGAATTCGACTATATTCTTTAATATTCGCATTTTATTTTTAATATTCCGATAGCTGTATTTTTCTTGCAGGAAAGTAATTGTTTTAACTGGAAATTTAACTGATAAATTTATATTTAGAAAATTAATTATTTTAGTTTAGAGTTGAATTATTTTTTACAAATCTAAATATTTTCTTACAAGTTTAACGATTTTATTAAAAATTCGTACTTTTTGAAATAAAATTTTAATCTTTAACAGAAAATTTAATGACTCCAATTTTGGTTTAAAATTTAAATTTTTAGTTGAAAATTCACTACTTTGAATAAAGGTTTAACTATTTGATTAAAAAATCATTTCTTTCTTTGAAAATATAATTATTTGGTTAAAAATTTATCTTTTTGGGTTACAAATTTCACAATTTGGTTGAAAGTTGAACTATATTGTTAAAAATCAAATTTATTTTTAAAAATTCGTCTTTTTGGGTTCAAAATAAATCTTCTATTCCAAAACATAATCTATTTGTTTAAGAATTAAACTATTTTGATAAAAATTCGTCTTTTTTTTAAATTCGACTTTTCAAATATTCGTTTTGCTACTGTTAAAAGTAATTTTTAAGCTGAAAATTAAACTACTTTGTTGAAAATTCATGTATCTAAATGAAAGTTTACCTTTTTCAAAAATAATTATTCTTGTTGGTTGAAAAATCATATTTCGATAATTTTAATTAAAATAAATACAAATTTTGTTTAAAACATGTATTTTTTATTAGAAATAAAATGTTTTTAATTTCGTTTTATTTCTTGTCGAAAATTAATTCTTGAAACTGAAAATTCAATAATTCGATTTTTGGTTGAAATCTTATTTTTTAAATAAAAAAATCATACATTAGTTTAAAAATTCATCCTTCTCAATCAAGAGTTAAATTTATTGTTGAAAATTCGTCTTTTTTGTTGAATTCAACTCATGAAAAATTTCTTTCGTTAGTGTTAAAAAGTGAATTTTTTAACTGAAAATTTAAATATTCCATTTTTGGATAAAAATTTATGTTCTTTATTTCAAAATTAAAGTATTTCCACTGGTTGGAAATTCGATTTTTTTTATTTAAAAATAATAATTGAAAATAAAAATTGAACAATTCCATTTTTTTGTAGAAAACCTAGCTTTTTATTTAGCAAGTCAACCATTTGTTTAAAAATTTTTTTTTTTAGATCAAAACTTTTTTTTTAGAAAGAAATTAATGTTTTTTGTTTCAAAATCGTCTTTTAATGGAAAATTAATCTTCTTGGATAAAAATTTATCAGTCTAGTTAAAAGATTCAACTTTCTTGTTAAAAAAATTAAATGAATTGTTGATAGTTTCTTTATTTTGTTTAAGATTAAAATATTTTGTCAAACCAATTTTGTAAAATTCAACTATGTTCTAAAAGTTTAGTCATTCTGGCTTGAAAATTATAGAATTTCAATAAAAAATCAAATACTTTTGGTTAAATTTGAATATTTTCTACTTAAAAACTCGATCATTTAGTTAAAAATGAATCCTTCTAAATTGAAAATTTTTCCTTGATGGTAGAAAGGAATCTTTCTTCGTTGAAAATTGATTTTTGTTAGTTGAAAATGACCTTTCGTATTGAAAATTCAACTATCTTGGAAAAAATTGGTCATTTTGGCTAAAAAATTTAAGTTCTTATTTAAAATTTCAACTTTCTTTGCTTCATGGATCGATCTTCAGGTTTTTAATCCAACTATTTGTTTAAAAAACAATTTCTCTTTGTCGTACATTTGTTTTTTTGTGGGTTATAAATTAATTTCTTTTTTTAAAAAAATCATTTTTGCCTAAAAATTCAACTATACTTTTTATTAAACTTAAAAGGCACCTTTGCAGTATAAAAATCCGAATGATTTGTTAAAAATTTAACTATTTTTAAAAAAGGTAATTTAAAAACAATTAATTCCTAATTTTAAAAAAAATTTTAAAATTGGGACGGTTCTTTATGGAGGGTCCCTTACGCAATATCGTATTTTTATTTAAAAAAGAATAAGGTGGTAGAGGAAAAGGAAGAAATAAGAACTGTCTTCGGGAGCGTAGCGGTAGCAGTTAGCACTGAAATAAAATAAGGATGAAACAAAAAGAAACGCACGGCAGGAAAAATAAGTCGGCCCTTATCTCGTCCTCGTCCCGTTTCGTTTGGCCTATGCATATTCAAAAGCTTCTCTCTTTGTCCCACCTTCTTTTTTGCTCCTTCTCCCTCGCGATTCTGCTCTCGTCGCACCCCGTCGTTTCCACCGGTTCACTCGTACGCGGACTCTATACTTACACCCGTTCACCACCCGCTAATTTCTAGGCTTCCTTCTTTAATTGCACCGGGACGATAATAAGACCGTCGAGGCGTAGAGGTTAGGTCTGTGTACTCCTATATATGTAGAGCGTCGTTTGCCCGGTACCGTGTAACGAGGTAACACCCATTCTTACACCCCCGACCATCGTGATAATCTTTATTACTCAACGAACCGGACGGCAAAAGCCGCAGGGCGAACAGGGTGGCCTTCTTAGCTTTTCCGTTGCCAGTCCTCACTGCTCTTTTTCCCAGATATGAAAAAGCAACTTTGAAAATTTATCCAGCATATAATCTGCTACCTCTTTCCCTTTCCCTTCTTTCACCAACAGTATACCTCTTCCCACAACTCTGATACTTCCTCTAGTCTCTATAACTTCCCATATTTTATTATCCTCCACACCTTGCCTATTTTGTCAGATGCTATCTCCTTGAACTCTTTCCCTTTCTTCTTTACCTTCTTTAGTAAAAACAGTACCTCTCATATACATACCTTCCCATCTCTCATTATTCCTAGCACCTTGACTATTTTGTCCATTTAAATTCCCTTGTACTCTTTCCCTTCCTTTGTTACCTCCTTTAGAAAAAACACTACCTCTCGTGTCCATTCCTTCCCATGTCTCATTATTCCTGACACCTTGACTATTTCGTCCCTTTTTATGTCCTTTTACACTTTATCTACCTTATTTTCCTTAGAGACCACTCCTAGCACATGCCTAATACCCTTTTTTTATTCTGTCATATCTGAATCCTAATTCACTTTTTTTCTATCTTGACTGAGTACATTCTAGACCTCTTCTTTAAACTCTTTACTTTTTTCCTCTTTTTTGAACAACCTATCTATGAATACTTCTGTTTTCTTCTATATTTTCCACTGGTTTTCTAGTTTCTTAATTTAACTTAATTCCTTTCTCACTCCACTTTCATCTATGCATTCCTTGTCACAACCACCAGTACCTCCTCCTTTGATAACTTACTTTTTTGTGCTCTCTGCCGCTCCTTTCATTTTACCCTCATTCATATACTCTTGACCATCGTGATAATGTTTATTATTTAACGAAATCCACATTAGAAGCTTTAGGACAAAGAAATTTACCTCATTAGCTTTCTCGTTAATCTGTAATCTCCCCTTTCCCTTCTTTTACTACCGTTCTACATCATCTTTCCACAACTCTGACACTCACTCTCGTTTCAATATCTTCCCACCTTTTATTTTCTTACACCTGGAATATGTCTTCTCTTTTAATGTACTCTTACTCTTTCTCTTCCTTTTTTACCTCCTTTAGAAGAGGTAAAGACTAATTCTAGCAAATATTTAATAACTTTTTTTTATTCTACCATCTCTGTATCCTGATTTAATCTTGTGTTATCTTTGTTGACTACCTTCCAGACCTCTTTTCGAAACACTTTACTTTTCTTCTCTTTTTGTACCATATATCTAAAACCACTTGTGTTTCCTTCTATATTCTCCGCTAATTCTCCATTTTCTGAATTTGCTTAATTTCTTTCTCATGTCTCTATTATCTTAACTTTCTTCATCACATCTACCAGAACCTCCTTCTTCAAAAAGTTACATCTTTGTACTCTTTAATGCTCTTTTGATTTTAGCCTCATTTTTACTCGCCTAGACATCGTAATAATCTTTATTCGTTAAGAAACTGGATAGTAGAAGCCTGAGGACGAAAAAGGGTAACTTCTTATCTAGCTTTTCTCTTTTGAGTCCACACTGCTCTGTTTCCTAGATATTAAAAAACAATTTGGAAAATATATCCAGTTTGTAATCTTTATACTCTTGCCCTTTCTCTTCTTTCAACAGCGATCTACTCCTTATTTGAATAATTTTGGCCCTCCTTCTTCTCTCCATACCTTCCTATCTTTCATCATTTATAACACCGTGAGTATTTTCTCCATCGTTATGACATTGTGAACTTTTCCTTCCCTATTTTCCTCCTTTAGAGGTAATAGAGGCTAATCCTATGAAATAATGAACATCCATCATCTATTTTACCATCACTATATCTTCATTTACTCTTTTGTTATCTCAATGGACTACCTTCTGTATTTTCCTGATTTCTTTCTAACTTTCTACTTATTTTTGCCTTCCTTATTACATCCACTTCTACCTCCTCCTTCACTTTCTTATTTATTCTTTTACGATCGGTACCACTAAGCCTTCTTTCCATAACTATTCCTACTTTCCATAACCCTTTTCTCTGGTTCTTGTTCATATATTTTGAGACTTCATGTGGAATTTCTTCTAAGCCAAGTGCCTTGCCATCTTTCGTTATTCCTAATATTTTCCCTTTTCATCATTTCTTCCTTTCCTAACTTTCTTCTCTACCTGTTCTTTCGTTTAGGCTTTCTTTGCCTCTTGTTCAAACCCTTTATTTTCCACCACTTTTTTATCAAACATCTCCCTATACATCCTTTTTTTAAAAGATAATTCATCACTTTTTCCTTGATATCGTTTACTTCCTCATTTCCTTACTTTCTTTAAAATCCCCATCACATCCAGTTATAAACCTCCTTTACTAACTTCTCTCTTTCTGCTGTCTGATATACTTTTTATTTATCCTACTTTATTTTCATCCTTTTATTCATATTTTCATCTTTCATTTCGATAATATCCACCTATAGTTTTATGAGCTTTTCTTGCCTTGTTCTTCACTATCAGATAATCGAAAACCAATACGTTTTCTCCTCTTGAGCGTTATTCCCCTACCCTTTCTATATTTTCGTTAAAGGTAAACTGTCCCATCATACCCAAACTCTTTAAATATTTGTTTATCTGCCCATTTGTTATCTTTCCTTTGGGGTTTCTACCTCTTTTCCTGATCCTCTTACTCCTCTGTCCCCTCTTCTACTGTGAATGCTTCTATTTTTTCTGTAATCTCCGATGACTTTCTGTGCACATCCTATTTTCTCATTCCTTTACTTCTTTTAGCATTAATCCTATTTCTTCTATCATCACGTTTCTATCCTTCCTTGTTGTAGATTCCATCCTTATTTATATCACTACTATTGTTGTTACCCTGCCTTTTTTATTCTTTGTCTTTGCATTTTAAATATGTCATTTGTAACCTTTTCGTAATTTTCTCTCTCGATCTGGCCCCATTTCTCACATAACTTCCAGCTCCTGGAAAAATAATTTATCGTCTCCTTCTTTTCTACTATTTCACCTACTATCACCTCACTTTTTACGAACCCTGCTTACCCTCATAGTACAATGTATCTTCCATGTGTATTGTCTATTATTTGACGCACGTGCTTGTTTAATTCTTTCTTTCCTCTTTTTCCCCTAACTTTTCCCCTAAATAATGCCCCTTTCCTTCTTCTTTCAATTCCTTTTCCTTTCATCTAACATTGCTCATAACTATATTTCGCATTCTTTCCCGTCACTCTCGCTCTCTTCTCTCTTTCCTTTAACCTATTTTTCAACTCTACTGCCTTGTTACTACTCTTATTTTGCTTTTATACTCTTTGCTTTAAAGTATAGGTTCCTTTTGAGGGTTTTATAATTAAGGGCAGACATATTTTTCTCGGTAGGGAAAGTCATACCTGGGGTTGTTAGAGAGAAGCGGGAAGAAGAAGATAAGGAAGTTATACAAAGGGTAAAGAGAGAGATTAACTAAGTAAACGCAAGAAACATAAAAAGAGTGAAGAGGTGCAAAGCAGAGAGAAGTAAGAAAACGTCAAGTAATGAAATTGGGTGTTTACGGGAAGTGAGGGAATGATAAGGAATGGGAACTAAGGGAATTTAAAAGATGGGGAGGTGAAGGTTGAGGTATGGTAAGTATGGGGAAGTCAGGGAAGAAAAATGAAAGAAAGTTTAGAGCCGGAAAGTGGGAGAAGGAAAATAAAGGAAAGGGAGAAAAAATAAGGAAGGGAAGTTGAATTAGGGAAGTACGAAAAAAGGGAGGGTAAGGTAGAAAAATATTACTAAAAGTAGGCCAGGAGGATTTAATGACTTCATTAACGTCTCAATAGGCTTCAAAATCCTCTTTTGTAGGCTTACGGCGCCTACTTCGAAAAGTTTTAAAAATAAATTTTCTCTAAATTTTACTTATTTTCTTATCTGTTTTTAAAGTTTTATCAAATCCTTTCTTATTTATGATTTTGTTTACTCTCTTAATTTCGCCTGCCTGTTTCCTTGATCTCTGTTCTCTCCAACATCATTTTGAAGGATAAAGAATGACGTAGAAAAGACAAAAATAATAAAGTTTAAAAAAAGATGAGAAAGAAAAAATTGACTGGGAGATGGAATGGAGTGAAGCTAGAAAAAGTGAAGGAGTTTAAATATTTGAGATATACCTTGCAAGATGGAGATGATACAGCTCATATAAAAGACAGCAGTAAAGGGTAGCAAGGGTAATAAAACGGACATAGAGAGTAGGAGAAAGTCGTTTAAAAATATTCAAGCAGAGATATCAAGCTGCAAGGAAAGGAAGAAGATTGAAAGGTTACACGGAATATAAGGTAGATGGTAAATGTGCACTGGTCGACTGATTATATGATGAAAGAAAAACGAATAAAATTTCAGAAGGTTGGATGAATGAGTATTCAGAATATAATAGATTATAAAAGATGATAGAATAACAAGTACCAATGTATCAGGAAAAAATTTTGAAAGGTAGAGAAAAAGTGGACATGGACAAGAGGAACAAGATTCATATTGTTAATCAAGATGAGAGAAGGACTATTTTAGGAAAAGGAGAATGGATAGTGCAAAATCTTCAAATAGAAGAAGAAAGATGGGATGTCTCAGAAGGATGTAGGAGAAGAATTAAAGATAAAGGAAACTGGCCAAAGAATTCAATACAAGATTTTAGGGAAGGATAGATCGTGTGAGGAGTGGTAAATGGAATTTGATGGTGCTAGAGGAACAAATGAAATACAATAAAAGAGTGTATGAGACAAATGCCATGGGATGTAGAAGAAGGATGTATGGAAGGAATTGAAGATAAAAGAAGCTGGCTGCAGGATGTGGTAAAGATTTTAGGGAATAATGGATTGTGTTAGGATTGAAAGTTGAAATTGGATGGTGCTGTAAGAACGGATAAGATATTATGAAGGATTGAATGAGAAAAAAGACATGGGATGTAACAGAAGTTTTTAGTGAAAGAATTGAATATGAAGGAAGTTGGATAGTTAATTTAATAAGGATTTTATGAAAGGATAGATTGTGCGGGAAGTAGAAGATTGCACAAATAGTACTGGAGAAACAAATGAGATACAATAAAAAAGTAGCTGAGAAAAATGACATGGGATGTAGCAGAAGGGTGTAAGAGAGGGATTAAAAATATAAAAAGCTGGAAAGAGAATGCGGTAAAGATTTTACGGAAGGATGGATAGTCTGATGGGTGGAAGGTCGAATTGGATGGTGTTAGAGGAGCAAATAAGATACAATAAATGAGTGGATGAGAAAAATGACATGGGATGTAGAAGAAGGATGTATGGGAGGAATTAAAGATAAACGAAGCTGGCTGCAGGATGTGGTAAAGATTTTAGGGAATAATGGATTGTGTTGAAATTGAAAGTTGAAATTGGATGGTGCTGTAAGAACGGATAAAATATTATGAAAAATTGAATGAGAAAAAAGACATGGGATGTAACAGAAGTTTTTAGTGAAAGAATTGAATATGAAGGAAGTTGGATAGTTAATTTAATAAGGATTTTATGAAAGGATAGATTGTGCGGGAAGTAGAAGATTGCACAAATAGTACTGGAGAAACAAATGAGATACAATAAAAAAGTAGCTGAAAAAAATGACATGGGATGTAGCAGAAGGGTGTAAGAGAGGGATTAAAAATAGAGAAAGCTGAAAAGAGAATGCAGTAAAGATTTTACGGAAGGATGGATAGTGTGATGGGTGGAAGGTCGAATCGAATGGTGTTAGAGGAGCAAGTAAGATACAATAAATAAGTGGATGAGAAAAATGACATGGGATGTAGAAGAAGGATGTATGGGAGGAATTGAAGATAAAAGAAGCTGGCATCAGGATGTGGTAAAGATTTTAGGAAATGATAAATTGTGTGGGGATTGAAAGTTGAAATTGCATAGTTCTGAAAGTATGGATAAGATATTATGAAATAGTGTATGAGAAAAATGTCTTGGGATGTAACAGAAGGTTATGGGGAAAGAATTGAATATGAAGGAAGCTGGACAGATAATTTAATAAGTATTTTAGGAGAGAATAGATTGTGCGGGGAGTAGCAGGTGGCACTAGATGGTGCTGAAGGAAGAAATGAGATACAATAAAAAAGTAACTAAGAAAAATGACATAGGATATAGCAGAAGGATGTAAGAGAGGAAATTAAAACAAAGGAATATGAAAAGATAATGTGGTAAAGATTATACGAAAGGATGGATTGCGTAAAGGGTGGAATGTCGAATCGGATAGTGCTGGAGGAGAAAACAAGATACAATGAAGGATTGAATAAGACAAATCACATAAGATGTAACAGAAGGTTGTAGGAGAGGACTTGAAGATAAAGGAAGATGGCAAGAGGGTCAAACTAATATTTTGGATTAATAGAGGGATGGAAGGTGAAATTAGATGGTGCTAGAGTAGCAAATAAGATACAACAAATGAGTGAATAAGAAAAATGACATGAGATATAACAGAAGGTTGTAGGTGAGAAATTGAAGATAAAGGAAGCTGGCCAAGGAATTTGATACAGACTTTAGGAAAGGATAGATCATGCGAGAAGTGGTAAATGGAATTTGATGGGGCTAGAGGAACAAATAAAATACAATAAAAGAGTAAATAAGACAAATGACATGGGATGTAGAAGAAGGATGTATGGGAGGAATTGAAGATAAAAGAAGCTGGCAGCAGGATGTGGTAAAGATTTTAGGGAATGATGGATTGTGTTGGAATTGAAAGTTGAAATTGGATGGTGCTGAAAGAACGGATAAGATATTATGAAAGATTGAATGAAAAAAATGACATGGGATGCAGTAGAAGGATGTAAGAGAGGAACTGAAAATAAAGGAATCTGGAAAGAGAATGTAGCAAAGATTTTACGGAAGGATTGATTGTGTGATGGGTGGAAGGTAAAATCGGATGGTGCTAGAGGAGCAAATAATATACAATAAAAGATTAAACAAGAAAAATGACATGAGACATAACAGAAGGTTGGAGGAGAGGAATTGAAGATACAGGAAGCTAGCAAGAGTGTGTAATTAAGATTTTACGGAAGAATCAATTATGTGAGGGGTGGAAGGTGAAGTAGCAAATAAGATAAAATAAGTGAGTCAATAAGACAAATGACATGAGATGTAACAGAAGGTTGTAGGAGAGGAATTAAAGATAAAGAAACCTAGCAAGATGGTGTTATTAATATTTTACGAAAGGATCAATTATGTGAGTGGTCGAATCTGAAATTGGATAGTGCTAGAGGAGGAAAGAATATACAATAAATGAGTGAATAAGAAAAATGACATGAGATATAACAGAAGGTTGTAGGGGAGGAATTGAAGATCAAGGAAACTGGCAAGAGAACGTAATAAAGATTTTAGGGAAGGATGGATTGTGTGAAGGGTCGAAGATTGAATTATATGGTGCTAGAAGAACAAATGAGGTGCAATAAAAGAGTGAATGAGAAAAATGGCAAGGTTGAGGTAGAGGAGAAGTAATAGAGGAAGAATAAAGAAGAACTGCTTCGATTTGTCTGTAGAAGTTGCATCTATTTTTTTAGAAGTACACGATCGATGTAGAAATACACCTTACAGTACGCCCTGATTATTCTTGTAACCAATATGTAAATCGAAATCCCTCGGAAAGACGTGCATGTCTTGGAGAGGTGCTTTGGAGAAATCTTAATGTGATATACGCTAAAAGAAGGGGCGATACGTCAGGCAAGACGACCTTGCGTTTGCATGGCGTTGTACGATGCACAAGGTGAATAAGTAGTAAGGAAGCGTGTTAGAGGTTGGCACTCATGGGACCTGGGAAAGCATACCGAAACACATCAATCATTCCTCTCTTCCTCAAAATCCCTCCCTCTCTTGCACCTTCTCTTCGGGGTCGTCCACAAATTACGTAAGGGTGTTTTTCACTTCTTTCCCTTATTTAAGGTACAGTAAGATTTTCTATCACACACCCCGTTCTCTACACTTCCAAAAAAATGTTATTCGTTAGAATGTAAATTTCGAAAATTTCTAATTATTCGTCCCCCTCTTTCTTCTTTTTCTTGTTTTTCTACTTGTATGTGTTGGTTAAAATTCCTTTTAGTTAGTTAAAAATAAAATTTTTTTATATTGAAATACTTTTTTTATTTAAAAATTAGTTTCTTAAACTGAAAATTTACCTATTTGGATTTTGGCGAAAATGTATATTTTTCATTTTTTTCAAAATGTATATTATTATTTAAACATTTTTTCTAAAACTATTTTTTTAACTGAAAGCTTTTAACCTTAGATCAAGATTAAATTAATTTTTTAAAATAAAAATGTAGCTATGGCATTATTGTAAAAATATATATTTTTTGGTTCCTGATGAAATTATTTTGTAACAAAAAATTTGTTATCTCGAAAAATAATTGCCTTGTTTGAAAATTCGTTTTTTTAGAAATCTTCTATAGTTATAAATTGTACCTTTTTTTGAAAATTTTTCTTTTTTAGTCGAAAATTGAATCTGTTAGTTGAAAATGTACCTTCGAGTTAGAATATTCAAAAACTTTGTACGAAATTAGTTAATTTGTACTAAAAATTGATCTTTCATAGATTAAAATATTTGGTAGACAATTCTTTTTATTTGTATAAAATAAATTACAATTACGTCCTATTTTTATATTATTATATCAAACATTTTATCTATTATTATTTATTATACAATAATATAAATATAATATATAAAATTAATATAATATAAAATTTTTAAAGAAATAATTTGAATTTATCATAAAATTTATTTTCAAATATTTCTAAGTATTATTAAGTTTCTTAAATTTTTAAAGAGAGCACAGCAATTAAATTATGGCCAAAAACTTATTTTGTATGATTTAAAAAAAAATTTAGAAGCTTTTCAATAATTATGAAATATTTGCGGCCATTAAATTTATTTCAAGGATTCTGAAAAAACTTTAACTGGCTTTGGATTTATTTTAATACGATAATTTTAAATTTCGAAGATTTTAAAATGTTTGAAAAAATGATATGGAAGACTTTAAGCTGATTTTTTTATTTTTAAGGATTTAAAGTACTTTTAGGTAAACTGATTTATAGGAAAAATTTAAATGAATTTTTTGTGATAAATTATAAGAGAAAACGAAAAGAAATTAATAAAACATTTTTAATTATTTTCTATAACTTTTTTAAAGTGGATAAAAGATTTTCAAACCAAATTTTTGAATTTGACGATATTACATAATTTTAGAAAAAAATCAGTACGCTTTGTTTTTTAATTTTGCAGAATAAAAAATAATGAGATAAAAATTAAAATAATTTTTAAAGATCCACGATTAAAAAAAGAATTTTCTTAATATTCCTGTAAAATTTCAAATTATTTTTTATTTTGAAATATAAGATTTAAGGGAAAATTAAGAAAAAAAGGTTCAAAACATTTTAACCGATTTTCAAAATTCTCGAAAAAGAGTGTAGAAGATTTTCATGCAAAATGTTTCAATTTTGTTAAATTAAAAAATCAGCAACAAAAATCGAATATGTTCAAAAAAAAATTTAGTAGAAATAAAGACATTCAAAAGAATTTTAAAGTTAACAAGATGTTAATTTCAAAAAATTTAAACAGAACAAACAAATATTCTTTAAATTCCTGGGAAAATTTAGAACTTTCAAAATTTGGAGAAAAAATGGAGTCAGTCAAAAATATTTTCAAGAATTTGATACGTCTTAAATAGAATAAAAATGTATAAAAATTTAAAAATATTTCCGAAAATTGATTAAATATTTTTTAATTTTGTCCAAACTGCTGCAATATTAAAAAATCTTTTTAAAATTGTTTATCTAATAATCTTATGAAAATTATAATAATCTAAATTTAGAAACAAACTAATACTACTCATTTTCTGGTTATCAATATCCCAAATTTAATTTCGAAACGAATTAAATTATTGAAACAGATTAAACAAATAAATAATTATTTAAAATTTTTCAGTTATATTATTATTAACATTATTTCTTATTCTTAATTGTATTTAAAACAAAATTGGTGCATTTGAATTAGTACTTGCATGATGTAACTTCTTTACTTGTATGTCTAAAAAATATTTAAAAAGCATTTATGGTGGCACCAAATTTTTCTTTTATTTATTTCTAGAAAATACTTCCTCCTCAAAAGCCGTTTTTATTTAGTAAACGTTTATTATGTTCTGAAACAAAATACAGAAAAATTTACATAACGATACTTGGGGGG
>JAAAKG020005059.1:0-21501 GCA_010014905.2 Druon quercuslanigerum | reverse complement strand
TATCAGTATTATTATTATTATATTATTTTAGTATTATATTATTAGTAATTGCGGTATGCTATCGAGCAATAAAAATTAATAATTGTTCAAACAAGGCTAATGAACAATTGCATTTTTCGGCTATTTGTTTATAACTTATTTTCAAATTTTTTTTCTAGAATTGCCTGGTAAAGTCATCGACACAAAAAAGTTTCGCGAACATTGTCTCAAAACAGCAGACTTTTATGTTCAAAAATACAGTTAGGTATTCATGCCTGCATCGTCGTATAAAGTTTGAGTTCATGGTTCATTTATGTATAATCGACTTTCTCGCTGACCCAATCGGTCAATCATCATAAGAGGCACTACAAGCACAAATAAATCTAAAAAATTCCTAAGATGATAAAAATTTGTTTAAATAATTATTGTAATAATGAAAATTGCTAACTTTATTGTTTAAACAAACATAAATTGTTATTGGATGATTAAATGCACTAAGTAACTGATAGTTCCGTATAATCTTTGACCTGCTCGGTAGAAAAAAATTGATTAATTTCCTCCTAAAAACCTGCTTTGGATGATTGTTTATCAAATTTGTTTATAAAATAACAAAGTATTTCTTATCTCCCATGAATTCAATTAAAAAACGGCTTTTCTCTATAAATTGTTCCAATTTAGTCTGATTAATTAACGAATCACTGCTACTCACCATAAATTCATTTTCACTCACATATTTGTTTATAACATTTTTAATAAATTTTGAATCAATTGCTAAGCTATTATAAAAATTTTCTGTACAGTTGCCTGATTGATTCTAGGTTTTTCAGATGAAATACAAGTACTTCTTAAAACCGGTACTCTTCTAAAAATAATTATTTTTTATTTTTAGTATTAAATACATTTTTTTGATTCGCTTATGAAAGATTTATGCATAATTTTATAAGTTTGAGTTTAGAATGAAAAAAGATGTCATCGGTCGAAACATCGATTTTAAATATCATATTGTCCACAGAAATTTATTTTGCCCTCAATTACTTTGTGAGAGGAAATAAGTGAAGCTTAGTTGGGGAAATGAGGGTAGCGAGAGTGGGATAAGTGAGGGGAAATGAGGGGAAGGTAAGGAAAAATATGGGAAGGGGTAGCATGTTAAGTAATTAGGGGAGGGTGTAAGTGGGGAAAATTAATAGGGGAAGACCAGTATTATATTTGGAAGCGAGGAGAGGGGAAAGTAAAGGTGGAAGAAGACTTGATTATAATTATTAAATTAATAAATAATAATTTGAATAAGTTTAAGAATCATTTAAAAATTATAGGTTTTGTTAGTGTTTTTTGTCGACGTTGGTATGTTAGATAAAAAAAATTATATTTTAATAAAGATGCGAAATTTTAAACACTTTTAGGTTATGTTAGCGTTTTTCAAAGGAAATTGGTTATTTTAAATAAAAATGATTACATTTTGAAAAAGATTAACAGTTTTGAACCTTCTTTTTATTGTATGTTAATGTGTATTTTGTCGGAAATTATCGGTATCTTTAATAAAAGAATGATAAGATTTGAAAGAATTTCAATCAATCAAATTTCAAATTTTTTGAATTTGAACAAGATTTAAAATCTTTGAACAATTCTGAATTCTGAAATACTGTTTTTTTGTCTGAAATTCGTAAATTTATTTAAAAAAGTATATTTTCGAGAAGATTTACAGATTTTGAATAATTTTAGGTTATGTTAGGGTTTTCAAAGAAAATTAATTATTTTAAAGAGAATTTACTACATTTTGAAAAAGATTTACAGTTTCGAACATTTTTTTATGTTATGTTAATGTGTATTTTGTCGGAAATTAGTGGTATCTTTAATAAAGGAATTATAAGATTTGAAAGAATTTCAATTTTTGGTTATGTTGGCATTTTGCATTGAAAATTTGTATTTAGAAACAAAAATTACGAGTATTCGAACAAGATTTAAAATCTTTACACAATTCTGAATTCTTAAATATTTACAGATTTTGAACAATTTTAGGTTATGTTAGTTTTTTTTCAAAGAAAATTGGTTATTTTAAATAAAAATGATTACATTTTGAAAAAGATTAACAGTTTTGAACCTTCTTTTTATTGTATGTTAATGTGTATTTTGGCGGAAATTATTGGTATCTTTAATACAAGAATTATAAGATTTGAAAGAATTTCAAAAATTTTTTTTACTGTTTTTGGTTATGTTGGCATTTTCCATTGAAATGTTTTGTATTTTGAAACAAAAATTACGAGAATTCGAACAAGAGTCAACATCTTTACACAATTCTGAATACTTAAATATTGTTTCTTGTCTGAAATTCGTAAATTTATTTAAAAAAGTATATTTTAAAGAAGATTTACAGATTCTGAACAATTTTAGGTTATGTTAGTTATTTTTCAAAGAAAATTGGTTATTTTAAACAAAAATGATTACATTTTGAAAAATATTGACAGTTTTGAACTTTTTTTATGTTATGTTAATGTGTATTTTGTCGGAAATTATCGGTATCTTTAATAAAATAATGATAAGATTTGAAAGAATTTCCAAAATTTTTTTACTGTTTTTGGTTATGTTGGCATTTTCCATTGTGAACAATTCTGAATGCTTAAATATTGTTTTTTGTCTGAAATTCGTAAATTTATTTTAAAAAGTATATTTTAGATCAGATTTACAGATTTTGAACAATTTTAGGTTATGTTAGTGTTTTTCAAAGAAAATTGGATATTTTAAACAAAATTACTGCATTTTGAAAAAGGTTTACAGTTTTTAAAATTTTTTTTTATGTTCTGTTAATGTGTATTTTGTCGGAAATTATTGGTATCTTTAATAAAAGAATGATAAGATTTGAAAAAATTTCAATCATTTTTTTACTGTTTTTGGTTATGTTGGCATTTTCCATTGAAAAGTTGTATTTTGAAAGAAAAATTAGGAGAATTTGAACAAGATTTATAATCTTTGAACAATTATGAATTCTTAAATATTGTTTCTTGTATGGAATTCAAACATTTAATTAAAAAATTCTATTTTAAAGAAGATTTACAGCTTTTGAACAATTTTAGGTTATGCTAGCGTTTTTCAAAGAAAATTGGTTCTTTTAAACAAAAATGATTAAATTTTGAAAAAAATTTACAGTTTTAAACATTTTTTTATGTTATCTTAATGTGTATTTTGTCGGAAATCAGTGGTATCTTTAATAAAGGAATTATAAGATTTGAAAAAATTTCAATTTTTGGTTATGTTGGCATTTTGCATTGAAAATTTGTATTTAGAAACAAAAATTACGAGAATTTGAACAAGATTTAAAATCTTTACACAATTCTGAATTCTTAAATATTGTTTCTTGTCTGAAATTCGTAAGTTTATTTAAAAAGTATATTTTAAAGAAGATTTACAGATTCTGAACAATTTTAGGTTATGTTAGTTTTTTTTTTTAAATTGGTTATTTTAAACAAAAATGATTACATTTTGAAAAATATTGATAGTTTTTAACATTTTTTTATGTTATGTTAATGTGTATTTTGTCGGAAATTATCGGTATCTTTAATAAAATAATGATAAGATTTGAAAGAATTTCAATAATTTTTTTACTGTTTTTGGTTATGTTAGCATTTTCCATTGTGAACAATTCTGAATGCTTAAATATTGTTTTTTGTCTGAAATTCGTAAATTTATTTAAAAAGTATATTTTAGAGCAGATTTACAGATTTTGAACAATTTTAGGTTATGTTAGTGTTTTTCAAAGAAAATTGGATATTTTAAACAAAAATTACTGTATTTTGAAAAAGGTTTACAGTTTTTAACATTTTTTTTGTGTTATGTTAATGTGTATTTTGTCGGAAATTATTGGTATCTTTGATAAAAGAATGATAAGATTTGTAAAAATTTCAATCATTTTTGTACTTTTTTTGGTTATGTTGGCATTTTCCATTGAAAAGTTGTATTTTGAAAGAAAAATTACGAGAATTTGAAAAAGATTTAAAATCTTTGAACAATTATGAATTCTTGTATGAAATTTATACATTTATTTAAAAAATTCTATTTTAAAGAAGATTTACAGCTTTTGAACAATTTTAGGTTATGTTGGCGTTTTACAACCTGAATCAGCATTTTTAGTACGCATTTTTAATTTAAAAGATCATAATATGTCAGATTATCATTTACCGGAAATATTTGTAGATTTCTATAAAAAATTACAATTATCGAACAGTTATAAGTTATGTTCGAATTTTTCACCGGAACTTAGTTATTTTAAACCAAAAAAATTGGTCTTCAATGAAGATTTACAATTTTTACCAAGATTATGTTATATTAGTGTTTTTCGTCGAGAATTGGTATTTTTAAGAACAAGAATCATCAGATTTTTTAGAATATAATTATTCTTTAGGTTACAATTCCGACTTATTAAATTCACCATTCTTGTACAATTAATGATTGTACTAAGGGTTTTTAGCTGAAAATCGGTATAGATTTCAAGGAATATTGACAATTTTGGAACAATCATCCCAGATGGTGAGCTTCACAAAGTCATCATATTTCATAGATAATGTTTTCTATTAGCTTAGATACTTCATAGTATAAAATAGATTAAATTTCCTCTTCACCTTCAGCTACAGGTTTTTACTAAAAAATTAGTCTCTCTGCGATCAGATATTGTTAGATTTCAGTCCATTATAGTGAGTGGTTTCTAAGTTAACACGATTCGATTGATTAGATACTAAAGCTTTTCTGACGCAATCATCTAATTTGCAATCAGTAATGTCCGAACTGTGAAATAGTGATGAAGTCACGAGGAAATCAAGACCGTGTCATGTTCTAATCTTTTTTTTCTTCTTCTTCAATCTTTAATCTACCACGAACACGAGCACGATCTTGATTCTCACGGATCACTCGACGTGACGATCATTACCAGATCGCGAACGCCTTTAGACTCAGGATCAGCCTATAAAGGTCTTGAGAAAGTCAAGGCCACTCTGCACGCATCACTCTTTCATTTTTTTTTACATATTTTAATTTTTTTTTATATATTTACCACTTACATGTCCATCAGGATGTAGGGTTACTATTAATTTGATTGAGATTGGAGAAAGTTCATAAGTCGGGATCGATCATTTATTTTAACTTATTCTCTGAGCATGGATTATTATTCGAGATAGCTTAGCTTTGCATTTTAATTAAGAAAACTGCAGGTGGAAAACTCACTTTCTTTATAATATAGGGCTACCACAGAATCTCTTAATTCACTTTTAGTCCGTATTTTAACTCAAATCAATTTTTAGTCACGTTTCAGATTTTCGTAGCCTTGAACTGAAACCCTTGGATTTGGTCGGGTGACCGTCCGTTTGATGCACTTTTTGCCCGTTAGAGAAAGTAGGGGAAATGGAGGAGGAGGAGTATTGGAAGTAATTGGAAGTGGGAGAAAAGTAGGGAAAGTAATTGGAAATGGGGGAGGAGTAGGGGAAATCATTTGAAGTGGGAGATGAGGAGCGCAAGTAATTGGAAGTGAAGAGCAGAGAATGTGAGGGTGCGGAGTAGAAGGAGAAGTAGAGGAAGTGGTAAGAATAGAATTAAGTGAGTAGTGAGAAGAGAGGAGACAGTAGGAGAACTAAGAGATGGGTGGTAGGAAATGAAGGGTCAGTGAGGAGGGGAAGAAAATTAAGTAACGAGGGGGAAATAGGGAAGTGAGGTGAGGTTTAGTAGGGGAACTTTTGAGAGGTAGAGTACAGGACGAAGAAGTATCGAAATGGAGGTCACGCGAAGTGTAGCTAAGGTGAAGGTCTGTAGAGATAGGGGGAGTAATAAGTATTGGAAGTAATTGGAATTGTGAAAAGAGTAGGGGAAGTAAGTGGCAGTGGGAAAGGAGTAGAGAAAGTTATTGGAAGTAAGGGTAAGGGGTTAGTGTAAGTGACTGAGCGTTGGGGTATTGGAATTAAGGAGAGCGAAGTAGGGGAAGTACGGTGTGCAGTGGAAGAAGAATTTGGGCAAGTGTTGGGAATAAAAGTAAGGTAGTAGTGAGGAGAGAGAAGGAGAAGTAAGATAGATTGCGATAGAAAAGTGAGGATGTGTAAGGAGGGAAAGGAAAGTAATGGATGAAGAGGGAAGTAGGGGATGTGATAGGAATGGATGTAAGGTAGTAGTGAAGAGAGAGAAGAGAGGAAGAGAAGTATTGGAATCGAGATGCAGTGCAGTCTAGGTAAGGTGAAGGGCTGTAGGGAAAGGAAGAAGGATGAGTAGTGGATGTAATTGGAAATGAGAAAGGAGTACAGGAAGTAATTGGAAGTGTGGCGAAAGGGAGTAGAGGAATAAATTGGAATTGATAGTATTGGAAATTAAGGGAGAGACGAAAGGAAACTGAGTGTGAGGAGGGGGAAAAGTAGTGAAAGTGATAGGTAGAGAAGTAAGGTGTAGTGAAGGGCGACAAGCAGAGAAGAAGGGAGTGAAGGGTAGTAGGAAAGGTGTGGATGTGAGGGAAGATTAATTGAGAGAAGGTTTTTGTAAGGTCAAGTATGAGAGGAAGAAATATCAAAATAAGGGTGCAATGTAATGTAAGTAAGGGAAAAGACTGTAGGAAAAGGGGGTGGGATGAGTATTGGACGTAATTGGAAGTAGGAGAGGAATAGAAAAATGATGGAAGCGAGGTGAAAGGTAGTAGAGGAAGTGAGTGGGAGTGATGGTATTAGAAGTAGATGGATGGTAGTAAGGGGTGTGAGTTTAAGGAGGGGGAGGAGATGTAGGGGCATAAATAGGTGGAGAAGTAAGACTAAGAGGGTAGTGAGAAGCGACGAGTAGAGACGGACAGAGAGAATAAAATCATTGGAATTTTTTTTTATTCTTTGACTTTTTTTAAATCCTTTTGAACTTATTTAAAATTTAATTTTTAATTCTTAATAATTCAGCTTTAATTTTCTTAAATTCTTTTGTATTCTTTTGGATTTTCATGAATTTTTAATTTTCCCAAATTCTTTTTTAATCTTTTAAATTCACCTAATTGTACTCATTTCAAAGGTTTTTTTCGTTTTTTATTGTCATTCCAAATTTAATGAATTTAATCTTAAATTCACTTAAATTTTATTAAATGTATTTATTTGTTATTTTAATTTTCTTAAACTTTGTTGAATTTAATTATATTCACTCCATTTTCACTGAAATCATCTGGAATTCAATTTATCCTGATTTTTTCGAAATTCTTTTTAATTCTTTGGTATTCTTTGAAATTTTTTTGAACCTTTAATCTTTTTCAATTTACTTCACATTTAATTAATTTAATTAATTTTTGTATAGTTTTTGAATTTTTATGAAATTCATATAAATTTTCTGATTTCTTTTAAATTCCTATAAATTTGCTTGAATTTTCTATAATCTATTGCATTGGATACAAAATTTTTATTTTTTAAACGTTTTTCTCAATTTTCCTAAATTATGTTAAATTTCGTCCAAATTCTGTTCTCTCACATTTCACTCAATTTCATCGAAATTTTTTTATTTTCAAAATTTTGTTCAATTCGCTCAAATATTTATAAATGTCATCAAAGTCTTTTGAATACCTTTAAATTATTCTAAATTCACTCCTATTTTACTGAACAAAAATTTAAAATTATTTCTTAATTATTTTCAAATAATGTTTAAAAATAAATTTACCTTAAATTTAAAAAAATTTCATCGAATTCTTCTCCTTTCCCTTAAGTTCCGCCCTAAATTCTGTTTTCTCTTATTTTACTTAATTGGTTGGACATTTTCTTATCATTAAAATGTTGCTAAATTTACTCAAATTGTAATGAATTTTATCAAAGCCTGTATTATTCAAAATTCAATTCAATTTTACTAAAATAAAAAGAAATTGTTTAAAAATTTGTTCCATTTCTTTTCAATTTAACTTGAATTGTTTTAAACTCTTAGCATTAAAAATTAGCCACCTTTGGTTTTTTGCTGTGACCTGTACAATAAATCTCAATTGTTATAAACAAATTATTTATAGTACCTATGCCTATTTTACTAAAGGATGGGTTCAAATTACAAATCAAAAACCAAAAATTTGTTATCCATTTGTTTTTTTTTATTGCACGAGCGAAATTTTGATTTATGCATATCACATTCAAATTTTTCTTGCCGTTCAGTATTCCATTCGTAAAAATGATCTTAACCATTATAATCGTCAAATAGACCACCTTGAATCAAGTCAATGGAATTATCAGCAATGTAGATGAAGCTAGCCCTAGATTTTGGCAAACCGTACAAAGCACCGTTTTCTAAACGTTTAACAGGATTTTTCGAAATATCTAAAATTGTAAGGAATGACAAACTACGAGCAGCACCCTTCTCGACATTATTAATTTTGTTATTCGAAAGCCAGAGACGCTTCAATCTTGGAAGACCCTCATAAGATTCTGATTTAAGAATTGCCAAGGAATTATTCCTCAGATAAAGATCCTGCAAATTGGGCAAATTGAAAGTACCTGGCAAGATATTTGATATTCTGTTTCCATCCAAAGACAAGGAAAATTTAGGAACTTCAATAAAGCTTCCAGGTTCCATAGACTCGATTTTATTAAAATCTAAATGCAAGAAATTTATTGACTTTGGAAGTTTTGTAAACATATCTTGAGTAATCTTTTTGATATTATTAAATGCCAAATGGAGACTCTTCAGTTTTTCTAAATTTTCAAAAACTCCATTTGGAAGAGTCGAAATAGAATTGTGATAAAGATAGAGAGTCTTGAGATTTTTCAAATACTTGAAGGAACCCAAAGCAATGTTGGATAGTGAATTTCTGGTTAAAATAAGAACCTGGAGGGATTTCAATCCTCGGAAAGTGTCGTTCTGCAAATTCGGGATGCTGTTTTTTGCCAGATTCAGGTACACCAGGTTTGCGAGTCTCGTGAAAATACCGTCTGGAATTGACTGAATGAGATTGCGATTCAGAATCAGGTCTGTGATGGTTGAAGGCAGATCCTTGACGAAGTTGATATTCTCCAGTCGATTTCCACCTAAGAAGAGGCCTGTCAGCCTAGTGTTCTCGAAAGCTTTTTCTTCAATTTCTTCTATCGAGTTGTCCTTCAGATTGAGTACCTTCAGATGACTGTTGTCGATCACCTGTCTCGGAATTTTTCTGATCAAGTTTTCAACCAGGCTCACGTACGCCAAATCACCTGGCAGGTCGTTTAAAAATTCCTTGGAGATTTCTTGGATTTCGTTGTTGGAAAGATCGATCCCGATTATTGGCAGTTTCTGGAGTTGGTACCAATCCTCCTCGAAATCCTTGATTCCCAATCCACGAAGGTTCACCTGAAAAAAATGTGATTAAGTTTATTGAATTTGAAAATTTGGAACAATACAGTTTTCTGGGGGTATGGATGATTACAGATTTTTTAAATATCTCACCAGTCTTTCCTCATAGTCGATTTTGACTTCAGAGCATTTTTCTTCCATCTTATCATCCTTCCCGATCATTTGAAGACTGACTACAATTCCATCGTCCAAACAAAGTTTAACACGGATGTCCCTGTCGATTTGAGGATCAGTTTCTCTAAAGAAAACATGTGTCTTCAAACCAGCAAAAATCTCCCGATCCAGAGTCTCCAATTTCCTCCCTTCTGCTACATGGACCTCTTCAGGATTATCTCCAAATCTCGCTCTCTCCAGGTCAGCCAAATTTTCTTTTTCCTTCAAAAAAGGATTTTCGAAAACCATGGTGCTCACACTCCAGAAAATGTTGCCCCTTGTATAAATATTGATGTTGCTTGGCAGTCCGAAAAATTGACCTCGTCTCAAATGTCTCAGGGGGTTGGAGGATATGTTCAGGGTTTTCAAATTATCCAAACCGATGAAGATGTTTTCCAAAGTGTGAATTTTGTTTTCAGCTAGGCAGAGGTACTCGAGGGATGTGAGATTCGAAAAAACGAATTCAGGAAGTGATGTGAGTAAATTGTTCCTCAGGATCAAGGATTTCAGGCTTTTCAGATCATCAAAGGCTTCGCTTTTGATGAATTTGATTTGCAGATTGGAAAGGTCCAATTTCTCGATTGAAGCTTCACGAGGAATTATTTTCGACAGGGTCCCATTTTCAATTTCGAGCGTATAGGGTTTTAGGGATGGGTCTTCTGCCCTGGCTACCAGGGGCAGCAGGAGTAAAAAGGAAACTAGAAACATCCTTTCACTGCAACAAAAAATAGTATCTTCTAAGTCAATTTTTTTTACAAAGCAATTATTTTATTTATCACTGATGATCACTGGATATGATGAATTTTGTTTAGCGTGCATTGTTACAAATAATTATAAACTGGAAAAGTTTTAATAATCAACCCCTATCCTGATGTGAGTCTGTGGTTGAGGGTATTAGTTGAGCTAATTATTTATTTATTTAAAAGTAATTTCAGGAACCACACCTATTTTTCCGAAGTTTACTGACCTCTGAGACGCGTTTTCTATGGTTCTTGCGATAAGTATTCTGAATCCGTCCGCCTTCGAGAACGAGTGGACAAAGACTGTTTCTATTCCTGGCAAAGTTAGCTTGAGGACGCCTCAGGACGAGCCAACTCAAAACAGGTCTTACAAGCTTTACCTTTATGTGTGGAAATACAAATACGTGTCTATGGTAAACTTGAGGGCATAAGGGAGTTTAATCTCATCCATAAAATTGAATTTTTTTCTCGAAAAGTAGCATCAAACCAGTTACTGGCGCTCATTCGCATTCATGACTCGGGCTGCAACTCCTACTCGCTAAATTTGAATTAGTAAAATATCAATGATTTTTGTTAAATTCTACTAATTTCTGTGGTACTATCCAAACTAACAATTAAAGATCTCTTCAAAAATTTTAATGTGAATGATCCTACAAAAACAAAACTTTTCAAGTTCATTAAAATAAAAAATTGCCATCTCCTCAAGCTGAAAATGTTTGAATTTAAAGAAATCAAAGCAAAACTAAAGAGTGAAACATTAAAAATTATAAATTCCCTTTTGAATTTAAGAAAAAAATTAAAGACTCAATGAAAATGTACAAAATAAAAAATTCTCTTCCAGCTCAGAAAAAAAATATTCACCCCTTTCACATCAAATTCAATGTTTAAAAACAGAGGTTTGATCTTCGTCAATTCGATTTAAAATTTAATAACAAAAAATTTACACTTTCAATTAAGAAAAAAAATGAAGAACTAAAATATCCTCCCTTTCAACATCAAGAATTAATGTTAAATATAAAAAAGACCATCTTCTAATTTTTTTAATTTGTACAAAAAATCTTTATTTAGTAAATTGTTACCCATTCAAGTTTAACTATATTTTCCATAAAATATTCATAATGACATTTTTTATATTGGAAACTTTCTACATTCAACGATTTGAATCAGAACAGTCCTTAAATTAGAATTCTGAAATAAACATTTTTCTTGTACTAGGGTACTTTAAAATTGAAATATTTTACAAAATGTATTATTTTTTAGTTGCTTCTTACTGAAGATCATAATTTTAGTTGAAAGTTCAACAATTTTATTGAAAATTGTATTATTTAGTTGATAATTCAAGATTTTTGTTTAAAAGTCATGCTTTTTAGTTGGAAATTTAATTATTTGGTTGGAAAATCAAAAATTTTGTTTCATTTTTTATTATTTGGTTAAAAATTCCACAATTTGATTAAAAATTGTATTATTTGGAGGAAAATGCAACAATTTTGTTAAAAATTGTATTATTCGTTGGAAAATTCAAAAATTTTTGTTTAAAAGTCATGCTTTTTAGTTGAAAATTTATTATTTGGTTGAAAAATCAACAATATTGTTAAAATTATTATTATTTGGTTAAAAGTTCAATAACTTTGTTAAAATTTGTATTATTTGGTTAAAAGTTCAACAATTTGTTAAAAATTGTATTGTTTGGTTGAAAAATTAACAATTTTGTTAAAAATCTTATTGTTTTGTTGAAAATTCAAAAAATTTCGTTAGAGTCTTTATTACTTGGTTTAACAGGCCAAAAATTTCGTGAAAATTGTATTATTTGGTTAAAAATTCAACAATTTGGTTCAAAATTCTATTATTTTGTTGAAAACTCAAGAGTTTTGTTTAAAAGTCATGCTTTTTAGTTGACAATTTTATTATTTGGTTGAAAATGCAACAATTTTGTTAAAGTTTTTGTAAATATTTTATTTTTTTTTACAAAATTTATTATTTTTTAGTTGCTCCTTCCTGGCGATCATAATTTTGTTTGAAAGCTGTATTATTTGGTTGAAAAATCAACAATTTTTTTTAATTGTTATTATTTGGTTAAAAGTTCAACAATTTTATTAAAAATTGTATTATTTAGTTGAAAATTCAAGAGTTTTCTTTAAAAGTCATGTTTTTTAGTTGGAAATTTTATTATTTGGTTAAAAATTCAAAAACTTTGTTTCTATTGTTATTATTTGGTTGAAAATTCCACAATTTTGTTAAAATTTGTATTATTTGGTTTAAATTGCAGCAATTTCGTTTCAAACTTATTACTTGGTTAAAAGTTGAACGATTTGGTTGAAAATTGTATTGTTTGGTTGAAGAGTCAACAATTTTGTTAAAATTTCTATTATTTCGTTGAAAATTCAACAATTTTTTACAGTTTTTTTTTATGTGGCTGAAAATGCAACAATTTTTTTAAAAACTGTATTATTTGGTTGAAAGTTCAACAATTTGGTTGAAAATTGTATTGATTGGTTGATAAATCAACAATTTTGTTAAAATTTTTATTATTATATTATTTGTTTGAAAATTCAACTACGTGGCTAAAAATTGCATTATTTGGTTAAAACCTCAAAAGTCATGTCTAAAAGTCATGCTTTTTAGTTGATTTTTTTTATTTGGTTGAAAAATTAACAATTTGGATAAAATGTTATTATTTGGTTTAAAATTCAATCATTTTGTTAAAATTTGTATTATTTTTTTGAAATTTCAACAATTTGGTTAAAAACTGTATTGTTTGGTTGAAAAAGAAAAAAAATTTATATTTGCATTGTTTTTTTGAAAATTTCAAAATTTTGTTACAGTTTTTGTATTATTTCGTTAAAAATTCAACAACTTGGTTACAAAATATATTTTTTGGTTCAAAATTAAAGAGCCATCAATTTTATTAAAAATCTAAATATTCATTTAAAAATTCAACAATTTTATTTATTTATTAAATTGAAAATTCCAGAGTTTTGTACAAAAGTTATGCTTTTTAGTTAAAAATTGAATTGTTTTGTTAAAAATTTATTTATTTTTTTATTGAAAATTCAACTCTTTATATTGAAAATTTGCCTTTTATGTTTTCAAATTCATCTATGTCAGTACAAATTTCGTCTTCTTTGGCGAAAAACGCAAATATTTGACTGACATCAATTTTTTTGGTTGAAAATTTAATTATTTTGTTGAAAATTCAAAAAATTTGTTTAAAATTGTATTATTTGGTTTCAATATTCAACAATTTACTTAAAAAATATATTTTTTGGTTTAAAATGAAAAAGTTTTGTTTAACAGTCATGCTTCTGCTAAAAATTGTATTATTTGCTTGAAAAATCATCAATATTATTAAAACTCTAACTCTAACAATTTTATTTAAATTACTATTATTTAGTTGAAAATGCGTCAATTATGTAAAAAATTCATTATTTGGAAAAATATTTATAAATTCTGTTTTAAATTTGATTATTTCATTGAAAATTCCAGAGTTTTGTTTAAAAGTCCTGCTTTTTAGTTGAAAATTCAACTGTTTTGTTGAAAATTTATTTATTTTGTTGTTTAAAATTTAATTCTTTATATTGAAAATTTGCCTTTTATGTTTTCAAATTCATCTATGTTAGTACAAATTGCATCTTCTTTGGCGAAAAACGCAAATATTTGGCTGACATCAATTTTTTTGGTTGAAAATTTAATTATTTTGTTGAGAATTCAAATATTTGGTTGAAAATCAAACTGTTTTTGGTTAAATTTAATTTTTTTTAATAAAAATTTGAGTATTTTGTTGAAATTTTTTAAGTAGGTTGAAAATTTAAATATTTGGTTACCATTGCCTCTCTTTTTTGAAAATTCGTCTTTTATACTAGAAAATTAATCTTCTTGGTTAAAAATGCATCTTTTTGGTTTGGAAACTCATCGATTGTCTTGGAATTTAAATTATTTAAAAAAAGTGTAATTATTTTATCGAACATTCAACTTTTTGGTTAAAAAATGGTCTTATAAAAAAATCGCATTTTTATCTTGTAAATTCAACTATTTGGTTGAAAATAAAAACTTTTTTGTTTAAAGTTTATTATTTTTTTCTTAAAAATTTGAATACTTGGTTGAAAATATATCTTTGCATGTTGAAAATGAAATTATTCCGTTAGAAGTTCTCTTTTCTTGAAAATTAATCTCTGTCATTAAAGTTCAAGTATGTGGTTGAAAATTTCATTATTTTGTTAGAAATTAATTCTAGTGGAAAATGTGCCTTTTTGATTAAAAATTTATTTAAATTATTTTTTTTGGAAAATTCAATTATTTGGTTAAAAATGCAACTGATTTTGTTTAAAGTTGAACTTTTTTGTCGAAAAATCGGACCATTTGGTTGAAAATTCAACAAAATGGTTAAAAATTCCACACGTTTGTTGAAAAATTAATTATTTTTTTAAAAACGTAACTATTTTCTTTAAAAATCATTAAATTTCATGCGTCCGAATAATAAAAAAAAATTTATTTTTCTGTAATTTTGGTTAGAATCCTTGGTATTAATTATATATTACTTAAAATAACTACAAGAATTAATAAAATCCTCAGTGTTGTTTTTTCAATATTTCAACTTTTGTGAAATCCTTTGTTGAATTTTAAAGATTTGTAATTTTTCAACAAATATTTCATACAAACAATCCACTGATACATTTCTTCTTCCAATAAAAAAAGTAGAAAAATTAAAATCGGAATTTATTTATAAATAAATTTAAGTTTATTTTTTAATAAAAAGGTTGGTTGTTTATACCATTTTTGCACTTATTAATGCAAGTTTATGAAGCTGATATTAAAAAAATTTATCTTTTACTAAAAGAATCCCCTTTTTCGAATAAAAATTCCCCTATTTACCCTACAATTGAACTGCTGAACCCGGCAATTTAGATATTGATATTTATTCGAAAAACTATAATTTATAATTATTTACAATTATATAGTTAATATTATATGGTTTCTATAATGTTGGAAGTTAAATTTATTTATTACGGCATAAAACCCAAAGGCTTTATCGCTTATCTTTCGAATAGATTTCTTGGTTAAAGAAACTGTTCTTTGTTCCAAATAAGCCTTTTCCTGGACGATAGAATATTATCCTTGTTGAACAATTGCGAATGTGGTTGACCACATTTTCAATTTCTACTTATTTCGAGAAAACTGGACCGACTAAGTCGGTAATCACTTTTAGTTTAACGTTCAAATAATTTCGTATTCTGAAATGAACGCCTGAGAGTTGGAGAAATCCGATAAAATGTAAAAAAAAACAACTTCTACGAAATGTTTAATTTATAAAAATGTATATTGTAATCTTTTTGGAAATTTTTCTATTTAGTCAGATTTTCAGAAATTAGTTTAAATCCTGTATAATTTCATTGTTTGTTTTAATTATCTGAAATGCTGTTAAATTTATTGATATCCTTTTAATATTAAAATTTTTGTCACAGGCTTAAGATGGTTACTGCCCAACATGCTTTAAGGCATTTCAGTTAGAGTTGGATTTTTATATTTTTGGAGTAGTTTGCATGGAGCTGTCCCGGTATATATCATCAGTCACGGACGCATTTTTACAATGCAATCAAGTGATCTGATGAGTGCAGTGCGCCCCCAACATATTGAACAAAGCCTGGGTTTTTACCCCATCAATGACGGACTGGGTTGCAGTCAAGTGCACGGTGGGTGGACCTACAGCTTAAGGTGGGCTCCAAACCACCAGAACCTCGGTAAAGGTACATAGACAAATTTCCAGAGGTACCGGCTCAGGGATCGAACCCCGGACCTCTGAGGTGAAGTCCGAGCATCTAACCAACTGAGCCACCGATTATTTTATTATAAAAAAAAAATTATTATTATTATTATTATTATTATTTAACAACAGCCACTAAATCCAATTATAAGTATCCACGGAGACAACTTCGCGTTTCGTGTGAGAAAGAATCAAACCGTTTTTCTGTAAAAGAAAACTACCGAAATTACAGTATTTATTAATTAATTCTCAAATTTTTGAAAATTATTGTCTAAACATTAACAGACTCAACAATTTTATTAAAAATTGTATTATTTAGTTAAAAGTTCAAGAGTTTTATTTAAAAGTCATGCCTTTTAGTTAGAAATTTTACTATTTGGTTGAAAAATCAAAAATTTTGTTTCAATTGTTATTATTTGGTTAAAAATTTCATCATTTTGCTAAAATTTGTATTATTTCGATAAAAATGCAGCAATTTTGTTATCAATGTATTGTTTGGTTCAAAGTTCAACAATTTGGTTAAAAATTGTATTGTTTGGTTGAAAAATCAATAATTTTCTTAAAATTTTTATTATTTTGTTGAAATTTCAAAAATCTTGTTACGTTTTTTATTACTTGGTTGAAAATGCAGCAATTTTAAAAAAAATATATTATTTTGTTGAAAGTTCAACAATTTGGTTAAAAATTGTATTGCTTGTTTGAGAAATCAACAATTTTGTTAAAAATTTTTATTATTTTGTTAAAAAATCATTAATTTTGTTACAGTTTTTATTATTTTGTTGGAAATTCAACAATTTGGTTAAAATTTGTATTATTTGTTTGAAAACTCAAGAGCTTTGTTTAAAAGTCATGCTTTTTAGTTGAAAAATGTATTATTCAGTTGAAAAATCAACAATTTTGCTCAAATGTTATTCTTTGGTTGAAACTTTAATAATTGTGTTAAAATTTTTATTATTTTGTTGAAAATTCAAAAATCTTTTTACATTTTTTATTACTTGGTTAAAAATGCAGCAATTAAAAAAAAATGTATTATTTTGTTGAAAGTTCAACAATTTGGTTAAAAATTGTATTGTTTGTTTAAAAAATCAACAATTTTGTTAAAACTTTTATTATTTTGTTGAAAATTCATTTATTTGTTACAGTTTTTATTTTTTGGTTGAAAATTCAAAAATTTAGTTAAAATTTGTATTATTTGGTTGAAATTTCAACAATTTGATTAAAAATTGTATTATTTGGCGGAAAATGAAATAATTTCGTTAAAAACGTATTATTTGGTTGAATGTTTAACAGTTTGGTTAAAAATTGTATTGTTTGGTTGAAGAATGAACAATTTTGTTAAAATTTTGATAATTTTGTTAAAAATTCCAGAATTTGGTTAAAAATTGCATTAATCGGTTGAGAAATCAACAAATTTGTTAAAAATTTTATTATGATGTTGAAAATTCAAAAATTTTGTTAGAGTTTTTATTGTTTGGTTGAAAATGCGAAAATTTAGTTAAAAATTGTATTATTTGTTTGAAAATTGAAGAATTTTGTGACAAAGAATCAAACCGTATTTATTAATTAATTCTCAAATTTCTGAAAATTATTTTCTAAACATTAAGAAATTCAGCCATTGGTTTAAAAATTATATTATTTGTTGAAAAACTCAAGAGTTTTGTTTAAAAGTCATGCTTTTTAGTTGAAAAATTAATTATTCAGTTGAAAAATCAACAATTTTGTTAAAATTTTATTATTTTGTTGAAAATTCATTAATTTTGTTACCGTTTTTATTATTTGGTTAAAAATGCAAAAATTTTGTTGAAAATTGTATTATTTGGTTGGAAGTTCAACCATTTGGTTAAAAATTGTATTATTTGTTTGAAAACTCAAGAGTTTTGTTTAAAAGTCATGCTTTTTAGTTGAAAAATTTATTATTTAGTTGAAAAATCAACAACTTTGCTAAAATGTTATTATTTCGTTGAAAATTCAATAATTTTGTTAAAATTTATATTATTTTATTGAAAGTTCAACAATTTGATTAAAAATGGTTCTATTTGGTGGAAAATGCAAAAATTTTGTTAAAGATTTTATAAATATTATATTTTATTTTACAAAATGTATTATTTTTTAGTTGCTCCTTCTTGACAATCATGATTTTAGCTGAAAGCTGTATTATTTGGTTAAAAATCAACAATTTTATTTAAATTTTTATTATTTGGTTGAAAGTTAAACACTTTTATTAAAAATTGTATTATTTACATAAAAATTCAATACTTTTGTTTAAAAGTCATGCGTTTTAGTTGGAAATTTTATTATTTGGTTAAAAAATCAAAAATTTTGTTTCACTTATTATTTGGTTAAAAACTTCATAATTTTGGTAAAATTTTTATTATTTGGTTGAAAATTTCACAATTTAGTTAAAATGGGTATAATTTAGTAGAAAATTTAGCAATTTTGTTTACAATGTATTACTTGGTTGAAAGTTTTACAATTTGTTTAAAAGTAGTATTTTTTGGTTGAAAAATCAACAATGTTGTTAAAATTTTAATAATTTTTTTAAGATTCAACTATTTTTTACAGATTTTTTTATGTGGCTGAAAATGCAACGATTTTTTTTAAAACTGTATTATTTGGTTAAAAGTTCAACAAGTTGCTTGGAAATTGTATTGATTGGTTGAAAAAACAAAAATTTTGTTAAAATTTTCTTATTTTCTTGAAAAGTCAAAAATTTTGTTAGAGTTTTTATTATTTGGTTAAAAATTAAACAATTGGTTGAAAATTGTATTAATTGGTTAAAAAATCAACAATTTTGTTAAATTTTTTATAATTTTGTTGGAAATTCAAAAAAAAATTTACAGTTTTTATTGTTTGGTTAAAAATGCAAAAATTTAGTTAAAAATTGTATTATTTATTTGAAAATTCAAGAGATTTGTGAAAAAGAATCAAATAGTTTTTCTGTAAAAAAAAAACAACCGAAATTACAGTATTTATTAATTAATTCTCAAATTTCTGAAAATTATTGTCTAAACATTAACAATTTCAATAATTTGTTTAAAAATTATATGATTTGTTGAAAAAATCAAGAGTTTTGTTTAAAAGTCATGCTTTTTAGTTGAAAAATTAACAATTTTGATAACATTGTTATTATTTTGTTGAAAATTCAATAATTTAGTATAAATTTGTATTATTTGGTTGAAATTTCAACAATTTGACTAAACATTGTACTATTTGGTGGAAAATGCAATAATTTAGTTAAAAATGTATTTTTTGGTTGAAAAGTCAACAATTTGGTTAAAAATGGTACTGTTTGATTGAAAAATCAACAATTTTGTTAAAATTTCTATTATTTTGTTGAAAATTTAAAAAAATTTTTACACTTTTTATTATTCAGTTAAAAATGCAAAAATTTTGTTGAAAATTGTGTTATTTGGTTGCCAGTTCAACCAATGGGGTTAAAAATTGTATTATTTGGTTGTAAACACAAGAGATTCATTTAAAAGTCATGCTTTTTAGGTAAAAATTTTATTATTTGGTTGAGAAATCAACAATTTTCTTAAAGTGTTATTATTTGCTGGAAAATTTAATAATTTTGTTAAAATTTGTATTATTGGGTTGAAAATGCAAAAATTCTGTTTAAAATGTATTACTTGGTTGAAAGTTCAACAATTTGGTTAAAAATTGTATTGTTTTGTTGAAGGATCCACAATTTTGTTAAAATTTTTATAATTTTGTTGAAAATTCAACAATTTTTTTACAGTTTTTATTATGTGGCTGAAAATGCAACAATTTTGTTAAAAACTGTATTATTTGGTTAAGAAATCAACAATTCGGTAGAAAATCGTATTGATTGGTTGAAGAATCAACAATTTCTTTAAAATTTTTACAATTTTTTTGAAAATGCGAAATTTTTTTTACAGTTTTTACTGTTTGGATGAAAATGTGAAAATTTAGTTGAAAATTGTATTATTTGTTTTAAAATTCAAGAGTTTTGTGAGAAAGAATCAAACTGTTTTTATGTAAAAAAAACTACCGAAATTACAGTATTTATTAATTAACTCTCAAATTTTTGAAAACTATTTTCTAAACATTAACAAATTGTTTTAATTGCCTTTTTTGGCAGATCACCCGAAACTGATTTTTTTAATTTTCTACAATCTTCAAGAGAAAATTGTTTTCTAATCTTATTTAATGAAAATATAAATAATATTTTTAAACTTAGTATTTGAAAATAATCCAAAAAAGAACTTTAATATTTATTTAAACTTTTGTTCTTTAGTACCTAAATTCTAATTGAAATTTCATTTTTTGCGGTTCATTCGAATTTCAGGTTAAGAATGCATCTTTTTTTGTAAAAATGATATTATTTCGTTCAAAATTTAATTATTTTGTTTAAAATTCAACAATTTTGCTAAAAAGACATCCTTTTTATTAAAAAATTTGTCTCGGCCAAAAAAAAGTTGTTGCTGAAAATTCAAATATTTTATTGTACATTCCTCCTTTCTGCTTAAAAATTAATTTCTTTTTCTTGAAATTTAAAAATTACTTGTGATGTTGAAATTTCACATGTTTGGGTTGAAAATTGATATTTTTAGTGCAAAATTAAACTATTTGGTTGAAAATGCATTATTTTTTAAATTCGTATTTATTAGTATTTTTCTTTTTTGGTAGAAAATAACTTTTTCTAATTTAAAAGCAACTGTTTGATTGAAATTTATTCTGCTTAAGTTCAGGATCAAAGTATTTTTTCAAAAATTCGTCTTTTTCGTTAAATAAAACTAAGTTGAATTAAAAATAATTTTGTTTGTTTGAAATATCAACTATTACATTTTTTGCCGAAAATTAATCTTTGTATCCAAAATCAATGATTTAATAAAAAATTCGTCTGTTCTATAAAAAATCAGTTTTTTATTGAATATGTACTATTAAACAAAAATTAAAATTGGATTGTTTAATTTTTTGTTAAAAATTGATCTTTTCGGTTGAAAAATTGAAAAATTCAGCAAATTTTGCTAAAGAAAAATAGTTTTTTTTATTAAAAAATTACCCTTACTGAATTCTCTTTTAAAATATTTTAGGATATTTTAATAGACTCCTATAATTTTTAATAGATTTCCATAATTTGAACGGATTTTAAAGTATTTTTAAAGATTTTAGAATGGTTTTAAATATTCTAAGGAATTTGTATGAGCTATAAGAAGCTTCAAAGTACTTTAAATATGTTAGTGTGTTTTGAAAAATTAAAAATAATTTATCAGAGATTTCGATGATTTGCAGTGATTTTAAAGGTCTTCTCAGATTTAATGGTATTTTTAAAAATTCCAAGGAATTTTTAAGAGCCTTCAAAATGGTGACGGATTTGAAAAGATTTTACAGGATTTAAAATTAATAATTTTTTTTAATTCCAAGTAATTGTCAAAGGATTTAAGAAATTTCAAGGGATTTCAAAGGATTTTAATTATTTTAAAATATTTTAAAAGATTTCAAGGAAAGAAAATAAAAAGAAAATTTTAGGTTTTCAAAATATTTTTTGAGGGGCTTTACACTATTTCTGAGGATTTTTGTTTTTTAGGATTTCAAAGATTTTAAGAGATTTCCAAA